>VWZY01011066.1:47053-66772 GCA_013399075.1 Chloroceryle aenea
GGGAGGAAGAAGCCCTCGCCCCGCCCGCCCCCACTCGGCACAGCCCCGAGCGCACTGGCCCAGGAGGAGGCACAAGCCCGACGGACTGTGCGTGGGTCGCGCGCCTGGCGACACGCAGAGCGTCATCACGTAACCACCCCGCTCNGTTGGTGTGGCCTGGCCTCGAAGGCGGACCACGTGTGGCTCTCACAAACCAGACTTGGAGGGACGGCTTTGGTTAGAAATGCGCTCTCTGTCAAGGGTAATGCACAGAGGAGTTTATATTTGCATTTGAATCGTTGCTGTCTATAATTTCTTACTTTTTTTTAGGCCGTGGAGGGGTGGGTTTTTTACATGCTGAGCAGGTAAAACAGTGTCGTTTTTGCTAAGGTAAAAAATGAAATTCCTGGCAAACCACACTGTTCTAGGAATTGGACTTCAAGGAAGAAATAGAATTATTCATGAGGTGATCCTGGCCATAGCGATGTACATTGCATTAGCTGGGACAAATAGAATTTCATTCTGTTTTTTAGGACTGAGCCTCCCTTTGTTTCTCCCTGCAGCAGCTTTTTTTCCATCCTTTCATCTCTTATTTCCACATCATAAAAAAAAGAAAAATCCTAAATATAGCACGATAGGTAAGGGAACGTTTCTGTTCTCTGAATAATATATAAAGTGCCTGTACCTACTTAAAAATCAGATTTTGCAAAATGATTCATATGACTTATTTTGCATAATCCATTGTTCTTCTGAGTGCTTGCTTACTGGCAGGAAGGTTTAGATTTCACATGATAACGGTTATTTATAGGCAGTGACACGGCTCTTGGAACCTGTTTGGAAAGAATAGGTAGTTTGGAAAGAATAGGTAGTTCGTACGGAGGATTTTCAGCTGTTGGAACTAGTGGTAGAAGCAGAGAGGTTTATAGCTGGTGGCAGTTGGAGCTGCAGAGTTAACAAGCTCACCTCGTTCTTTTGCAGAGCCACAATCCCACGTTGTCTGGTGGACAGCCACAAGGACACAGAGATGCACGAGAGGACGCAGCATCGACTGCTTCATCTTAAAAGGTTCATTCAGCTGTTTTTCTCCTGTTTCCTGAAATAAAAATGTCAGGGGCATTCACAATATCATCTTGGGGTGTACACATGCAATAATTCAAAATATAATGAGCACATAATTCAAGTGAAGTTACATCCTCAGCCTTCCTTTTTTTACTCGGTAATTAAGGGATGTCAGGTTTTCTTCTGCATTCTTGGTCAGTTTACTCATAGTTGACCCCTTTACATTAAATCAACGGTGCATTTAAGTTACTGCTAGAACTCCACCAGCTTCACTGGAGTCAGGGTTCTCCTCCCCATTCAGTTTCCAAAATTACTTTGGGTTCTTTCCTACTAATAACAAATCAGTTTGCTCTCCTGGGGTAGAATTAACTTTTACTATAGGCAGTGCAAAATGCAATTAATGAACAATATATCATGTTGTGTAAGAAAGAAGGCATATTCTCACTTTCACTGGGTATATTTCAATCCTACAAGGTCAAACTATAAGGATTGTTGCTAATGTGGTTTATGGCTCTATCAGCACTACATCCTTTCCACCTGGCTTGTTGAAACTAGTTCTTTGAGGTCACATTAGCGCTCAGTCTGAGACGGTGTATCCTTCAATAACATAACCAGTGTTTTCCCTTGCTAATAATCAAATTATCTTTCATCTCTTAATTAACGTTACATAAACACCTTTAAGGAATCTGAAATACATTCTTGCAAAGTAAGCGTAGATTTTCCAGGGAGTGACTGATTCCACAAGTCTTCTGCGTTCAGGGTGCAAGCTACTGCTTTAATAAGTGCAGAAGTTGTTAATATTGGCCAGCTGGCCATTTCTTGTATGGCACCAGGAGGAAAAAATCTGACCTCAGGATGATGGACAAATAAGTCACATATTTTCAGCCTAAATATGCTTGTTACAAAAAGAATGCACGTTCAATGTCTTATATGCTGCATTTTCTCTCTGCTGGCTTGTGCTGCTGCAAGAGGTTTTAGCACAGGAAAGAGGTTTTTATGTGTTCTCATTATAGAGGGACATAGTATAAAGGGCAGGCTTACTTCATAGAATTCCAGACTGGTTGGGGTGGGAAGGGACCTTCCAAGCTCATCCAGTCCAACCCCTGCAGGGAGCAGGGCCATCTGCACCCAGAGCAGGGTGCTCAGAGCCCCGGCCACCTCCCCTGGGATGGGGACAGGGATGGGGCAGCCACCACCTCTCTGGGCAGCCTGGGACAGGCTCTCACCACCTTCAGCATAAAACATTTCTTCCTTCTCTCCAGTTTAAATCTCCCTCTTTTAGCTTTAAACCATCCCCCCTTGTGCTGTCCCAACAGGCCCTGCTCAAAACTATGTCCCCATCTTTCTGACAGGCCCCTAGAAGGTCTCTCCAGAACCTTCTCCTGTGCAGGCTGAATCCCCCGCCAGCTCTCCCAGCCTGGCTCCCAGCAGAGGGGTTCCAGCCCTCCCAGCATCGCTGGGGCTCCTCTGGCCCCACTCCACCAGGTCCCTGTCTCTGCTGTGCTGAGGACACCAGAGCTGCCCCAGCACTGCAGGGGGGGCTTCCCAGAGCAGAGGGACAGAATCACCCCCCTTGACTTGTTGCCCGTATTTCTACAGACAGGAAATTGTCACTTCATTTGTTTCATCCTCAGTAACTGCTTTTTCACATACTGCTTTTGGGATGTTCCCTTCTCTACCACATACCCAGATATATCTGGTTTTTTCCTACCCAGAGTTACTGTCTGAGTGAATCCTGTGTATTTCCATAGGCCTTCCAGACAGCTGGCAGCCCAGTTGAAACATGCTGCTGTCCCTGTTTGGTGCATCCCTTCCCTCTGCCTTGCCCTGGATCTGCATCGGGCCCATTTCAGCCTCTGTGGCAATATGACACTCTTGACTCCTGCTGGGTTTGCCTTCCCCTGCACCCCCAGATCATCTTCTGCAGAACTTTTAGCCAGTATGATGATCCTCCTGAGCAAGATGATTTGCACTTGCAGTTACTTGTGTGCATTGTCATTTCCCCAACCCACTGCATTTTGGTTGGTCACGACTGAATACTAGTCCTGCCCCTCAGTACACTCACAGCCTCTCCTGGCCTTCTCTTGTCTGAAAGTGCAATAAGCACGCTCTCAAAAACAGGTACCAGTGACAATTCTATGCATGAGTAAGTCCAAAACCTGGGAGAAACCTTAAGCATAGTGTTTGGTGTATCCTGCCAAGCCTTGCTAGCTCCTCTGGGAACGGTTTCCAGTCATTTCCGTGCCCTTACTGCAGGATCTTTCTCTGCTCCCTGGCCCAGGTTCGTTCTTCCTAACTGTAGAGACTGGACCTAGAGAGTAAATGCCTCAGGCTAATTTCCTAGTCGATAATTAGGGGAAAGACAGCAGGGCATTCAAGTAACTGTTTGAAGTTGCCTTTCTCTTTACTAAAAAGAGGGAACACAGCGCAGCCTTCTCTCCCAGTTTAGCCCCTTCAATCTGTGTCCGTGAAGTCGACCAGCTGAAGTGGGAGAGGTGTTTTCTGTGGTGGTGTCAGGGTGGACAGCGTAGGAGAGCAGCATCAGTGCAGAGGAGCTACCTCACACAGACCACGTTACCATCAGCTACAGGTTTTGTCACTGCTGGAGAGGCAGATGAAGTCGGTCGGACTTGCTCGGGCAGACTGCTTGTTTGCAGTTTCAATTCCTGGTATTTTGAATATTATATTGAAAACTGTTTAAAGTATTTTCAATATTCAGTTTCACTGGCATTGCCTAATGGGCACGTACCAATTCTGTACCAAAACCAGCAAGCTGGAGCAGAAAGTCCTGATCCCAGAGGACTCCAGTTATTCTTTGCTTCCAGCCCTAAGAATCCCCTCCATGCTTAATTTAAGGCTGGAGTTTTACTGACAAGTGACAGCCTCCAGAAACAGGGACCAGCTGTGGAATCAGGCTAACAAAAGTCAGCTCTGAACAGAGCATCCGACTATTGGAACTTTCATATCAGCTCAAGACAGGTTACGAAAGTAACTCCCCTGAAGATATTACTGGGAATAACAGCATGAAAAGGTGATTCTTTTCACTCTGTTTCTCATAAATGCATTTATGGAAACCTTGATGGGAGTGCACGCAGCTCAGATGGTCTCAGGCATTGGAGTTCTGGATTTCTCAGCAATTGTGGTTTTCTGGACAAAAATCCTCACGCTGCAGCAGTGTTAAAATGACTTAAGGGCGTTGGTGTCAGCATAAGCCTGTGGAGAAAGCTCCTCTTTGTGTCATTTTTACATGCATAATAACAGCTGATGCGCAGAATATTTTTAATATCAGAGTGGGAGGATATGAGAACCCCAGGTGCAGTTTCAGAGGTGCAGCTTTACAAGTTTAATGGTGTTAGCAGGAGCTGAAAATTCACAGCTTTTTGTGTTGGTAATGGCAGCGGGGTTGGAGCCCTGTGAGCAGACTCACAAATGCACTGCATCTTGAATCCTTTCTCAGCATCTGGTACCTGGTAGCCTCTGTGAGAAGCTGTAGAGCATCAATCACTTGGTCTGTCTTTAGGAAATGTAGTTGATTATTTTGATTTGGTTTTGTAACTTTTTTAAATGATTTCTGTGTTGCCCCAATCCCTCACTAAAATTGCACATCCTTTCTAGATTTCTTTACATGAAGGTGTAATTTTTCAGTGTGGTCTTAAGGATTTTTTTCAAGCAACTTGTTATTTTTAAAAGAAATTAAGTAAGCAGTCCCACAAGTAGGGACTGAGAGTTAGGTTTGGGTTTGGAAGTTGTATTTAGGTTCAGAAGATTCCTGGTGTCCCATTCCAGCTTCTTGGCATATGGCAAAGGTGTCTGGTAATAGTAACTGAGAATACCCTGCTAGAAAGTGAATAATCAGCTAAAGTTCCTGCTCACCAATTAGGCTGGAACAACAGCATCTTCTTAATCTCCCTGTGTTGTCAGAAGCTAAAGGAAGGCCATTTGTTATTTAAAGCTCAGAAGTGAGGCCTTTCTTAGTAACACTAGAGATTTTGAAAGACATTTGTATTTCTGGGTATACTGAAGATGAGCACCCTCCTTGCAGGAGCTCGTTTGTATGAGAATGTAGAATAGTTGCTTTTTTATATATGCTAAACTGACTGGAAAATTTCTAGCAACAGAAAGGACACATTAACAACAGTCTCCCTTTGGTGGATGAAGGAAATCAGAAATAGGAACTGGAGTGCCTTGCAGCATTTGCACATCTGACAGTTTGGATGGCTACACGCAGGAGCCTCACAGCCATTCTCCTACACTACACCTTTTCCACTTTGGCTTTTTTACTATTCACTTTTATTTTTATTGAAGTGCCATTTTGTGGAATTATTCCCTCACAAAAATGAGTTCAGTTGGAATAAATATTAACTACACCTAGAATTACCTGTCACTTCTGGAGGATCACATTCGTAGTGCAAGTGTATCCTGGTTAGTACCGTAATGAAATCACTCCAGGGGAGTCCCTTTCAGAAGATGCTCAAACACACTACTTCAGCTTCTCTGCTAAGTTTGAGCTTGCATCAAAAATTAATCAGGTATTTAATCTGTTTAGCTAATTGGTGGGGGTTTCTACCAAAACCTAGAGCAGTAGCAGGGAGTCCCATTCAGATCCTTAGCAGTGAGAGGATTAACTGTTAGCAGCAGCTCATTTTTCTTCACCTTGTAGCATCTTGGCTTTTCTTTGTGAAGGAAGGAATGTGCTGGGGTTAGCATTAATATGACTTCTTGAAAGTCTGGAAAAACCTCTGTCATTCTGCCAGTGTTCCCATTATCTACCTGAGCAAACGCAGGGAGATTTCATTCCTTTCAAGAGTCTTCCTCTGCTTCTCTTTAGGTTTATTCTTTGCTGGACCTTTCGCATTTAACGATAGCAAAAAGGCAGCTGGAATCCTGTCTGATTTACAATCCACTAAATTTCTGTGTGCTTAATCCAATCAAAACTGGAAGGAATGGTGCCTATACATCAACAGAAACTCAACAAAGTAATGGGAGAGTCAGTTTACAGAAATTCTGGAATTCCTTTGTCTTGACCAACTGAAAAAAAATTTCTTGCAAGACACGTGCATACTAAAGGATTAACTCTGATAAACTGACATTTACGGTCGGATAAAAGCCAGTACTGAGTACTAGGAGAACAGTTTCCAATCAATTCCTTAAAAGCAGCTTTGCATTTAATCAGAGAGGAGTCTTGTTTAAAAGCTTGAGGGTAGTGGACTTGAAACACAGAGCCTGGGCCTCTTAATGGTGTTCAGTGCCCGGGAAAGGGGGGTTGAAAATACATCTGTGCTAAGTGCTGGTGCTCAGAGCTAGAGTGAGCCAAGAGAGTTTAGGGAGTTGAGCTGGCAGAAAATGAACTTTATCCCCCCAAAAAAAGTGTGAGCAGCCAAACAGCACAGCCAGGATGAGATGCAGGTAGATAACTGGGGAGGGAAGTGCCCCTTTTAGAGTCAGCCCACATTGTCTGTGTCATAAAAACTCATCCACGTGGTGTAAGTCAGGATTACTCAGATATTATATAATTCAAAAAGTAGCTCATTTTAGAAAATCTAGTTTTAAAATCTTACCTAAAGTTATTTTTCAGAACGTATGTGTAACGACATCTATTGAAATACACACGTGGCACCTGTGTGGGCTGTATAACATGTATGTGGGCTGTATAACATGTATGTGGGCTATATAACATGTATGTGGGCTATATAACACATATGTGGGCTATACATGTTTATGATAAAAGACAGGCACAGCAGAATTGGTGGTGAAAAGATGGGTTAATTGGCATAAAGGGCTAGTGGTNCAAGTTTATGAGAAAAGACAGGCATTGCAAATTGGTGGTGAAAAGATGGGTTAATTGGCATAAAGGGCTAGTGGTACAAAGTATATAGTTAATTTTAAGCGGGTTTTTACATGCTTTGCTGAGCTGGGATTAATGAGAACACCCTCTAGTCATGTGTCAGAACATCAGTTAAATCTGCATAAATCAATAGCAGGTCAGCAGTTTTCTAGATTAAATTAGATGGCTAGAAGTTTGTAGACTGCTCTTTACAAGCATAGGCCTAAGAAAATAAGCGAGTTGTATAATGTTTAACCATGGACTCTGAATATATGTTAATAGAATTCTTTACTAAGCAATTTCATTCTAAAATGTATAAAATCTGAATAAATATCCTTGTTGGCAAATTGTTCAAAACCTGCAAGGCGGCGTGTTTTATAGAATGCTAGAGCCAGGAGAACCATGACACCTGCTCAGTGGCACGCAGCAGGTTTTACTTGGGTCCTCAATTCATGATTACACAAAATAAATAGAAAAAAGCATCTTCAATACCTGCCTGAAAAGAGCAAAAGAGCCTCTGAACAAAGATCCTGAAGCTTTACTGCAGAGCAGAAACATTTAAGAACCAACAGGCCCAAACAGCTTAATTTGGTGACAGACTGTTCATGTTGCTGCTGATCTTGAACTGGATGATCCGTGGGCAAACTCTGTGTCATTGCATCTGGAGCCAAGACAATCAATTCCCAGATAATGGGAGAATTGACTTCAATCTGTTAGAAGTCAGAACTAATACCAGTACCCTGCAGGCCAATACCATTGGCATTACAAGTGCGGGCTTCTCGCAGGATATGGAAAACAATGTGCAGTGTGAAGCTATGCTCCCCAACAGTGTAGGAATTGAAAGCATGATTGGTTTGTAATTCAATTTTCAGATGTATTTTAGTTTCCTTGTCACTTTCTCGTGCCCATATGCGTGCTTGTCCATTGTTACAGAAACAATCGATGAAATAGATCTTTCTAAACACTGCTTGGGGAAAAAAATCACAAGCGTTCATCATGCAAGCTTATTAATAATTGCCACTTATCGAATGTAGGAACAAACACTGCTTTGTGTGTCATTTGTAACAAGAGCTTAATTTAAATCACATCTGACTTTTAAATAATACGCAAAAAGGCAAAGGAATAGTTGGTGAAATCCATTCTTGCAAACTGTCTTTATTTTTCCTTCATAGTACTGCACTATTCCAGCCAGAGGGTGCTGGTGGCCAATTTCTACTTGCTGTAAGGAGGAGGCTTTTGCCCAGCTTCCCAGGAAAAGCTTCACACCTTCAGGTTTGTGAGTTTGGAATAAACTAAACACAGCACAGTGGAAATGTGGAGAGTAAGCTGTTGTTCATTGTTGGAGTTTCCACCTGTTAGAGTCGTGCAGGGTCGGGGAGCAGTGGTGCAGCAGGGCAGCAGTAGTTCCCAAGGACTGAACGTATCTTCTTAAGCAGCTTTGGTTCTCCACTGCTGGGATGCCATGGTTTGGGAATCCCTGTCTAGTATTTGTAAATTGTTTGGAAATAATGTTTTGAAATAACACATAAAAGTCTGAAGAGATGGATTTTCAAGAAAGCAAGAAAATAAAGTACTTTGCTGAAATGAATTATCCTCCCTCCTGACTTTTGAGGGGAAAAAAAAGCTGTAAAATTTAATGTGAGTAAAACCCATAAGGTTCCCCAGTCACACAGAGTAATTCGTGGGAAATTTTATTTATAAAAGCTGCAAATGACTGGGTGCTCATTTTCTGTCAATCTCAGTCAGGAGTTCTGCCCCTGATTTATAGAGGGCTGGGATCTCACCTTCTGAAACAAAAGGACATTAAAAATTGTTATGTAGGTTTTATAGCAGCCATAAAATTCTTTATTGAGTTCTGTATGGTTTCCATGAAGCCCACAGGATTCTTCAGTCTAACAAATTCCTTGCAGTCTGTTTGCCTGCAGTAAGAACTATGAGTTACGCTGAGGCCTGTGAATACTTACCCCCAAAGATTGTTTTCTGGTAAAGCCTAATTCTTCATTTATTAATAGCAATTCCCACTGAACTTTGTGGCCTGACTTTTCTATTGCCATCAGTGGATAAATCATCGAGTTGAAAAGCAGGGGATGTTCTTCAGCAGGGAATAAAGGCCAGTGCTTTGTGCCTTTACGGTTGTATCGACCGTATCGTGGGCAAATCAGCTGTAAGTCAGAAATACACAACTCCTGAGCAGCAGACCTGGTTTTAATACTCGTTCCTTCCTCACAAGGACAGCCCGTGCCCTGCTGTCCCAGCTGCCCAGCTGAAGCTGGATCACGGAGCTGGATCAGGCACCAGGGGCTGCTGGGCTCCTTTGGCATCTCGTTGCTGTTACACTAACTTCTTGTTTCTCGGGCGTGCGCAAATGAAAGCAGGCAGCTGCAGAATCATCAATAGGTTAAATTCATTAGCTGTTCTCTGTATGAAATAAACAGGAAAATGAAGCTCTCCTTGGTCTTAATTAGTTCTTGTAAAAGTTGGCAGGGAAACAAAGACATTTGTACACTCCTTTATTTTTATAAGAGACTTGCCCGAAAGAAAAACCTCAGACATATCATTTCCTTTTCTTTTTTTCCTCCCCTGTTTAACGCTCTCAGTCAGAGGCTAACCCAGCACCCTCCCTCGAAGGGCAGAGAGAAAGGTGGTTTGGCAAGGGCTCGTGCTCTGCCTCTTCTGTGCGGATCGGGGCATGTTCCGGGGCGCCTGCCCAAGCCGTTGCCACAGCGATAGGCCACGCTCCGTGCTTCCCGTCTCCCGTCCGGGGAATTCATCTGCGGGAGAAGCCGTAGCCGAGCGCTGTGGTTCCACGATCATTACCGCTGGCCCCGGGCCATGCCACATCACCCAGCAGTACAAATTGGATCCGGATCAGGTGTGGGCACACCACTGCATTTTTTTGTCAAATTAGCGGAGCGCTTCGCCAGGGTTTGATGCCGCCTGTCTGCCGTTATCCCGGCGGTGGGGAAGCGGGCGGTGCTGGAACCACAGAGGGTTGGGGCTCTCTGGGCCGCCGGCGCCTGTTGCAGCGGTCGTCATGCCGGGGCAACGTTAGCCTGGCAGAGTTTTGTGTGAACAAATTGCATTGGCAGAGTGTCTCAATGGGAACAGCTCGTTGTGTCGCACAGCCCTGGCACTGGGAAGCTGGCAGCAGGAGCCTCCAAAATATTTAATAGGTATAGCCACAGACTGGGATCATAGAATCGTTTGGGTTGGAGGAGAACTTTAAGATCAAGATCATTAACCCATCTCTGCCAAGGTCTCCAACTAGTCTGGAGGAGTCTTGATTCTCCCAGTTCATGCTTCTTTCCACAGGCTTTACTTGTGATTCACACCTGGGCGGTATTCTGGCCCCTGTATGCTTCTTAAGGGGCAGTTCTGTGGTGAGCTGAAGACAGTGTAAGACTCTAGTGCTGCTGGAAAGGTGTGATGTCACCACTTCCATTGCATCAGCTCCAGCAATGATGCCAGTCACGGGGTGAGTCAGACTAGCAAGTTGATTTAACTGAAAACTAAAGAAAAAAAAAGAATTAACAAATTCAGTGAAAGCTTGGACTGCTTCATTGCTGGCAGCCCTCAGATTGACTGGAGCCAACTGTAAGCCCAGGGGTTCAGACTTTGAGTTTCAGCTCTGAGTATTTTCCAGGTGAAAGGTCTTGCAATAAGGGGTGGAAGAAACTCCCAAAGAACAGTTGTGATAAATGGTTAACAATGAAGCTATTTATTTACTGAAATGTTAGTCTGCTGAATAACTGGGAAATGTTTCCAGTGGCTTTTTCTACACCTAGTATGTGGAGAATAGCATTCATGTTTCTGCTTTTTCTCCTTTATTGGTGAAATGTTTATGCTAATTAAATACATTTTCAGGAATTTTTCATTTCTCCCAGTAAGTGACATCCAGAAAAAAATTGTATCTGAGACTTGTGTCTTCTCATCCACTCCTCTGCAACTCCTCTCTCTACTCCTGGGATTGTGTATTGCTTTAATTCTTTGATTTTTAACTCAGCCACTGAACAGGCATTCCTTTCTGGATCTAGATAAGATAGTTACTCATCAGCACTTCAGACAGAGTTTACCTTTCTCAGCCAGCAATTGAGAGCATTTCTAAGGCAGGGTAATAAATCCTACGTGGGGATTAATGAAGCTTTAAAAAGAAATGGCTCCTGGCTGCTATCTCCCCTGCTGCATCCCCTGCCTCCTGGGAGCGATGCAGGTGAGGAGCCAGCCTGCAGGAATTTGGGAGAGAACCTCTGGGGGTAGGTGAGGGACTGAACTGAGGACCAGTTGGTGATTTCAGGAAAGAGCTTGTTTAGACAAAACTGGCAGGAGATGTCCAAGGGGGCTTCTTGAAGAGAACTCTGTGAAGGAGGAACAAGCAGAGAGAACTGTTAGGTGCTGGAGACAGGTTGTGCCCAGTGGAGAGGGCTGGAGGCAGCCGTTGATTCCTGAGGAGATGCTCCCAGGGAGGCGTGGTACTGCTGTTTCCCAATCTGCTTCTGGAAAATAACCTGAGGAATAGGTCAAAACACTTCTTTATAGTGTTCGGGCTAATCTTCTTCATTCTTAGCTGATTCGACTGTGCAAAAAGTGAATAACCCTGCTGCCAGAACTGTGAGTGTCTTAGCTTGCAGTAAGAAGTGGCTGAATACTGCCTCAAAGTGCTACAGCCATCTGCAAAATCAATTACCAAGGCACTGCCTAAATAAGGCATTAGGGGACTCTCTTACTTCACTTAAGTCCTGGATAACTCTCGACTTGTCAAAGTGCTACAAGTGAGAGGCCTCCTATCCTTTGCTTTTCAAAAAGCAATTGAAATTAAAGCCAGAGAGATTATTATGATTTACGTGTGAGCTCTGGCTCCCTCCGTGACCCACTTTGAACTGGGGAGGATAGACCAAACTTTCTCATAGACCACAGAAGACAATAAAATTCCCAGTGTTCCACTGAGTGTCTTGTTGAAAAAGTTAAGTATATTACTTAAAACATAATTTGTAAGCCTCTAATTTATTCTCTAGGGAAAAAAAAAGCTTATACCCTGTCATTTAGGTAGTCCACCACCGTTGAACTGGAATTACTGGAATGAGTTGGGAACTTACATTTCTGGATTGCTTCTCTGTGTCAAACTGGCCATGTAAAGGCACGAGCACTGTGGCTGTATAACTGGCTGTTCATTTCAGGCTCATCCTTCCTGAGTTTGGTACTTTTTTCCAATACTGCACTTGTTGAAAGATATTAAAACCCCAACATAGGTTTAAATGGAGATATTCTATGTGAATAGTAACCGAAGGTCACAATATGTTCAGAGAATTCAAATACATGAATGTTCTCTTAGGAATACTTCCTTCTTGTAGAGATGGAGTTGCAGATGGGTTCCCAGATGGAATACCTTCCTTCCAATGCAGGGCTATGCATTTAAAAATGGATGCGATGCAATCAGGTTATTTAAATCAATTCTGTTATTACTTTTGAAGCCATAATGACAGTAACTATTCTGTAACAGAGACGTGGCAAGAGGAATGTAATTTTTGCTGGAGAATTGTTGGGCGTGTCTGAGATCTCAAAAGGCTCCCTCGGAAGAAAGGACCTTAAGCCAATTCTCCCTTCTTTCAGGGGTTGTTGGACCACCTGACAGGTAGCCTGCAGCACGGGTCAGCCAGTGCACTAGGTCACCACGAGTGTGGGAAGCAGAACTGGTGAAAAAAAAAAAGACAAGAACATTTTGGGATGTGGCTTACTCAGAAGCACTTTCCCCTTCTTAACAAAATCAATCCCCGTGCCTGAGCTGGAGACCCGGAACATCTTGGCAGGATCATCCTTTTCCCCTGGGACAGGCTTTTGCCCTTTGGTTAGCTTGTGCAGCTGGCTGTTGTTAATGTTAACATCACCATAGCACAAGATTAAAAAAAAAAACAGAGGTAGATCCTGCCCAAAGCGTGAGAAAACAGCACACACCACCCCTGTGTACAGCCTTTCTCTCTCTCTGCATCTTCTCTCATCTCATCAGCCTGTCACACTTGACTCATATCCTCACACTCCACAGCTGCCGGGGCTTCTTTTTCAGCCTGATGTTCCTTCACCTGTGAAAAACCAACATCCAGAGAGAGCTCTTGTTGCAGGCTCCTCACCTGCCTTCTTTCACTTGTTACTCGACTTTCTCTTGAATATAAATTCGGTATCCTTGCATATGTTCTTCCCACCTTCTCGGCAGAGCAAGGCACGGAAATGTGATCATACCTAATTACACTCGGGAAGCTTTGGGGAAAGGAAACAGGGCCCCCTAGAGCCGGCTGCCCAGGGCCGTGCCCACGTGGGTTTGAAGATTTCAGGGATGGCAACTATACAGCCTGTCTGGCCAGCCTGTGCCAGGGCTCGGCCACCCACACGGTGGAAGTGTTTCCTGATGTTCAGGGAGAACCTCCCATGTTGTGGTTTGTGTCTGTCGCCTCCGGTCCTGTCACGGGGCATCACTGGAAAGAGCTTGCTCTGTCCTTTCTGCACCCTCCCGTCAGGTGTTTGTACACTTTAGTGAGATCCCCTGAGCCTGCTCTTCCCCAGATTCCTCTGAGTAAAATCAGAGATTTTCTTTCCCTGGCACTGTTGGAGTGGTTTCTCCATGAAGGTCAGGAGTGCTCTGTGTGAGCACGTGCACCTCCTGTGTGCTCTGATGATGTCAGTAGTAACACCACCAGATTCAACAAACTAAGAAAACAATTCAACTTTTAAAAATTGTCTTTACTCGCCTTGGAAGCTAAAACTTCACACCACTGCTGAGCTACAATTCCAGTCCTTTCATGCATGTGCACCTTTCAGCTCCTTGCTCTTGGTTCCTGAACTTGTATGTATGAGCCAGGAAGAGGAGAGAGCAGCAGGGGGAAGGACTGGAGTGACTCAGCAAGGGTGAGTGTAGAGTCCTGTACCTGGGGAGGAACACCACCCTGTGCCGGGACAGGGGAGGGGTAGACCCGCTGGAAAGCAGCTCCATGGAGGGGGACCTTGGTGTCCTGGTGCACAGTCAGTTCTCCATGGGACAGCAGTGGGCCCTTGTGGCCANTCAACAGGAGGAAAAGCTTCTTCCCTGTGAGGGTGACAGAGCCTGGCCCAGGGAGGTTGTGGAGTCTCCTTCTCTGGAGACTTTCCAACCCCCCCTGGCTCTGTTCCTGTGTGGGCTGCCCTGGGTGCCCCTGCTCTGGCAGGGGGGTTGGACTCGATGATCTCCAGAGGTCCCTCCCAACCCCGACCATTCTATGATCCTATGACTCGTAGTTGTTCAACCCTTAGCTCTGGTTGTGTGTAACTGGAGCCTTCTGAAGCAACCCTGGACCTCCTGCTCTGCCTGGGCCATGTTTCACATTTTTTATAGGCTGGTACACGACTTTGCATTTCCAGGCATGTTCTAAGTTGTCTGTTTTGAAATGCACACAACGTACAAGTGAAGTGTAAGTAAGACTTTTAGTAATAAGGTCCTTTGGGACTCGGACTGTATTTTAGCTTTGCATTGCTGGCTACAGTGGTGTTGTGGTGCTCTGTGGTACAAAAAAATTAACAATTAATGAGAAGAGTGAGCAGGAATTAAATTACATAGGTTCATTCTTCCAAGTTATAGAGCTGATCTAAGAAAAGAGTTATGAGAATTCATTAGGGTCTTAAAGATTCATTGGAATGTGCTTGGGATATAGAATCCTGAAAGGAAAAACTAGATTTGCAGAGATGAAGCAAACCAAAAGTGCTTGTGAGAAAAGCAGCGCAGGTTCCAGAGCAGCACAACACACCAGAGGGAGCTGTATTCACACGGAACTGCAGCGCTGGGTGCGGGGCAGGACTGCAGCACAGTGCTGCTGTTCTCCAGCAGACCTTCCTGCATGGGTACAGAGGATTTGGGTAACCTCAAAATGATTTTATTTTCTTCCTTTTATTTTTTTCCTCTTAATTTCCTCTTAGCAGTAAAAAGTGTACTTTTTGGGTTGTTTTGTATTGCAAGAATGATAAAGTCATTTTGGAGACTGAGGTGAAGCAAGGTGATTGAATAATACAGTTTATTGTGTTCATGCAACACCAAAGATGATTAGGGATCTGTGGAGATGCTGAGGGGCTGGAGCATCTTTGTGTCAAGGCCAGGCTGAGGGCCCTGGGGCTGTGCAGCTGGAGAAGAGCAGCCTGAGAGGGGATCAGGGATCTGATCAATGCTCATCAATATATAAAGGGGATGGGGCCAAACTCTAGTCAGTGGTGCCCAGGGACAGGACAAGGGGCTATGGGCACCAACTGGAACCCAGGAGGTTCCATCTGAACAGGAGGAAAAAATTATTTGGTGTGAGGGTGTGGGAACCTGTGCCAGGCTGCCCAGAGGGGCTGTGGAGTCTCCTGCTCTGGAGAGATTCCCACCCCCCCTGGACCCTGTGCTGCTGGGCCCCTGCTCTGGGTGACCCTGCTGGATGGAGCAGGGGGGTGGCACCAGAGCATCTCCAGAGGGCCCTTCCAGCCCCACCGTGCTGGGACTCTCTGATAGAATGAGCTGTATCAGCTCTGTTGTTAATGTCCTGGGAAAAAAAGATATTTTGACAATGCTGTTTTGACTTCCCCTAACTATGAAAACACATCTTAGGTTGAAATGTGCCTTGCCATGCCCCATCCAAAGCTGAAATTCGAGGGAAAATTTGAAATTAAAGAATATCCCTGAGAACAAGAGCAGTGTTAATATCACGTGCTTCGCATTCAAAAGCATCCACTTGACAATTTTTTTTTATCAGCTGTACTTGTACTTTAAACAGATTTAATACATTTGTGTGAGGAAAAAGACAGATTCAAGAGCGTGTCAAGAGGAAAGCACAGACAAACATCTAACTAAATACCCAGTCATCCTATTATTTCTTTTTTAGGTGTCATTAACTCTTGGATATATCAGCCTTTAGACTTATGAATGTTTTATTCATTCTTTCACAGATCTTCCTGAGAGATAACCAATTGGATACTGGACAAACAAAGAAAAGCAGTAACCAAACTCCACTGACCTGCATAACCTTGACTGTGAAGGATGAAAAGCAGCAGCCACTTTCTGTGGAACAGGGCTCCTGGTGGCTCGTGCCTCTTTCCTTTTGGATTATATTGGCATAAAAGGCATCAAGATACTGAGCTGAAAATGTTGTGAGTTTACAGTGCCAGGCTGTGTTCCACCACAGGGAGCAGGTATGTTATCTGAGTCACTTTGCCTTATGTTTTAACACAAATACAAATGAATTGTGGGTTTTGTAGCAAAAGGCAATCATTGCGACCCTACAGAAAAGAGTTCATCCTGGATAGGATAAAATTTGTGCAGAAACAGCTGGAGAAAACTGGTGTCTCATTCTCTTAGGGGACATGGAATAATTACCAGAATTTGGGTTGCATTTTAATATATTTTACTGTCATTCAAGGAAGGAAACAATATTTTCTTGACTCTCTCCTACTGGAACAGAAATACATAGCTTGAAAATAGGGTTGCAATGTTATTTCAGGCATCAGGCATGTATCTAGTACTAGAATTGTAACTGTTATATCTTCCTTAATAAAGAGAGCATAACTTTTTTTTCTAGAAAAATGTCACCTCGTTGTCCTTTCAGGATTTTATAGCACTGCTTTAAAAAAGTAAGAAATAATTTTGAATAACTAGACCTTCCAGGTGATTCATCACTAGAGGACTGAATAGTCCAGTGACATTAAATTTCATTAGCTGACTAGGTTATTAAAGTTATTTTATGAGCAAGTACAAATTATGTCACTTTTTAGCTCTTCAGAATAAAATCTGTCGTCACTTCAGGTTTGCTTTATGCTTCAGCTTTGCCACGTAGCTAATCAGCATTATGTCAGGGAATTGTCAAAGGCTGCTGTACGCCCGTGACTCCGCTGTGAGCATCAAGAGGCTCGATGTGCCTTGCAGTGATGCCAGTGTGGTCAGGATAGATCCCAGGTTTATGTTAATTGTGCTCTGGACACACCATTATTTACAGGTACCACTGTAACCGCTGCAGGTGGCAAAGCAATATCATTCTAGTTTCACATATTTCTGACCTTTTAATACTTGATGAAAATGGATTAAAATGAAGACTGAGAAATACCCTCCATGTAAACTTGCCGTCCCTGCTGATGTAAACCCTGTCCTGCGTTTGCAGCTTTGGCCACCTGCTGGTAACATGGCTGAGCAAAGGCAACGTGCTTTGTCAACCTCGGGGGAAGCATTGTATGAAATCCTGGCCCTAGAGAAGGGAGCGACACATGAGGAGATCAAGAAGTCCTACAGGTATGTAAAAGGTGCTTTGCAGTATGTCTAAAAATGCTGGTGTGTCTGCCAGGATTGTGATGGTAACAGAGCTGGAGCAAGAGACGTGAGGAGTTTGATGGGTTTATCTTTTTCATCAAGAAGACGACGATAGATCATCTGATTATGGGGTGTAGTAACTTTGAGGGGGAAAAATCCTTCACTTCCTGAAGGCAAGCGTAGCCACAACCAGTGCTTGGCATCTCAAAACCATCTGAGCAGAAGAAGAGGCACAGGGCTTTAACAGCAAGCAGGAGCAACCGCTGGAACCCACTGGCACAAGAAATGGTAGGTTCTCTGTTCAAAAAGAAGATAGCTTTACTCAAACACAGGTTATGAAAATGGTGACAAGTTTTGTTGCTGGAAGGTAGAAAGACCTAAAAGTAAGACTGGAAGGGTTTATGGGTCATCTTACTCTTAAATCTGTTCTGCTGCAGCGGAAAGAGAAAGAATTCTCAATGTCTTGAGTGAACAAGGTGTTCTTGACGTCGAAATATGCCAGATGCACTTGTAGGTTTAATAAATACAGAAACCCTTTTATTACAGCATCATTCTGGGTGTTGCTGGTGGCACTGCAGTGCCAGTCAAACTTTAACACAGCTTGCTTTCCCTGGCAAATGTGGGAATATATTTAAATTGAGAAAGAGGTTAGGAACTGGATCTGCTTCCATCATTGTTCAGCTTGAGCTTTGCTGGGACTCTGTCTTCTGTGGTCTTGAACAAATTGCCACTCTCCCACTTTCTGTTCCTAAAGCCATCTATTTACTGGAGGCAGGAGGGGTTGTGACTGTCCAAACTCCACACAATGGAAGGGAACCTGTTGACATCTCATGGTTCTGTTGTCCTGTGTAACTGTACCCCTGGGGAATACACTTGCTACAGTATCAGATTCACTCCTGACTTGCACATTCTCTGTTCCTGCAGTACAGCCTGGCTGCAGAAACCACCTTCTGTATCAAGCCTCATGCTTTCCTGTTGCTTTTACATTTAATTTTCTGGAAAGGAGACCTTCTTTTATCCACGAAGGAGAGTGTTGTCATGGAAGAATGTAGAATGGAATTAACTTTAGTTAATGCTGAACATGAAAACGGGTGATTTACACAGTGATCTGTGGCAAAACTGACAGGGGTGCTTTATCCATCTTTATTAGTAATTATAGCCAAAAAAAAGGCTGCTTCTGACTAAAGTGGAAATGTCAGAGGGATTCACTTTTAATGGAGTAGCTGTAAATATTTGCAAGATAAAATGATGAGTCAGTCTCATAGATTTGCTTTAATTGTCTTTTAATTTATGCTAATCTAAAAATCTGCTGCTGAACTGGTATTCTTTAGTACAAGGTATATAACCAGCAATACCTGATTCTGAGTTTCCTGCCATTATTAATTAAGGCAGTGTTAATCATACTGCCACAGCCCAGGGCAAAATTTACTTGTTAATAAACATGACAGAGGTACCTCTCTGCTTTTATTTAGAGTTTGGCACAGTCTAATTTATCAAGGAGCTAAGCAAACAGGCTTCTAATCAGCAGAGTTTCAAAGGAGATCTCTTTATCTTCAAAACCCTACAAAAATAGTAATCTTTAGAAACTTTTTTTCACCGAATAACTTAAACTGTCCTTTGGCTCCTGCTTTCCAGTCTGGCAGCGAGGGAATATGCAGAGAGTCACCGTATTGCTTGTGTCTCCTTTGGAAGTCTGAAAAGATGCAGTTTGGTAAACTCCTTATAAAAAATGAAGCACACTGACCCCGCTGTGAAAGAGCACGCATGGGTGACGGGGGATGGTGGAGAGTCGGTGTGCGGCGCTCTGAGTGCCACTGAGCACCTGCCCAGTAAAGAGGGATGAGCGAGGCCTTCCCTACGCCGCTGCCAATGGCGTCTGCCGCTCCTGACCCAGACAGGTCATGGTCTCAGCCTCTGAGACCCCAGACAGGTCATGGTCTCAGCCTCTGAGACCCCACACAGGTCATGGTCTCAGCCTGTGAGACCCCACACAGGTCATGGTCTCAGCCTCTGAGACCCCACACAGGTCCCAGGGGACACAAGTTCACCACCCGAGGGCCTCACACCGAGGCTGGGGGAAGAAAAGCGTTGGAGAATGCGGGCATCGATCCCGCTGCCTCTCGCATGCTAAGCGCGCGCTCTACCACTTGAGCTAATCCCCCAGCCCATGGCCTCTGCCCGAGGGCCTCTCCCCTCCCAGGCTGGACACCCACCCCTGACCCCTTCCACCCAGCACCCAAACCCTGGGCTTCTCATCGGCCTTGCTCTCACACCACCACCAACTCAACCCTTCCCTTTCCTGCTGGAGGTGCCCCCTGACAAGCCCAGTACCCAGGACCACCAGCCCCTGCCCAGGGTTCACCCAGAACTGCCTTGGCTGCTTGGCTTCCCCACCTGGGCAGCCCTTGAAGAAAAGCCACCTGGGCAGGGCCAAAAGCCAGAGGTGCCAGAGGGTCTGGGCCGGAGCCAAAAGGACATTCCTTCGAGCCGGAGTTGAACCAGCGACCTAAGGATGGCTGTGAAGGGAACCTACAGTCCTCCGCTCTACCAGCTGAGCTATCGAAGGAAC
>VWZY01011066.1:66804-82717 GCA_013399075.1 Chloroceryle aenea
GTGGCCCCAGAGGATGACCCAGGGCCACCAGCCAAGGCTGGGGGAAGAAAAGCGTTGGAGAATGCGGGCATCGATCCCGCTGCCTCTCGCATGCTAAGCGAGCGCTCTACCACTTGAGCTAATTCCCCAGCCCACGGCCTCTGCCCGAGGGCCAATCCCCTCCCAGGCTGGGCAACCCTTGAAGAGGAGCCACCCAGGATCACCATCTCAGCTTCCCCACCTTAGGCAAGAGCTCAGGGCTGGGCAGTCCTTGAAGAAGAGCCACCTGGGCAGGGCCAAAAGCCAGAGGTGCCAGAGGGTCTGGGCCGGAGCCAAAAGGACATTCCTTCGAGCCGGAGTTGAACCAGCGACCTAAGGATGGCTGTGAAGGGAACCTACAGTCCTCCGCTCTACCAGCTGAGCTATCGAAGGAACTGGGGGGCTGTGCCTGGCACCTGTAGATACTCCACAGCACAGCCACTTCTCACCCTCTTCAACATCTTTTCCCGTTTCCAAAATGTTGCTCCATCCACCCAGCTGTACCCGCATCATAGGGACCCCTGCAGCAGCTTCTGCCCTGACCTCACCTCTCAACCTTAGCCTCCCACTGACTGAGGTGCTGAGCATCGTTCTCTGACTTCATGTCCAGGAGAGCTCGACCCATCTTGTGCATTGGCCATTTCTCAACTTGTCATCACTCGTGTCTCACAAACACAGCACGTGAAGGGCTGCAGTGGCCTGTGGTCCCAGGGTGGTGAAGGAGAAGACCATCCTAAGGAAAATCTGAATGGACCAAAATCCCTGTGTTTGATATGAGAAGTAACCAACAAACTCCAGTGTTCACTCTCCATTTTTTTGGCTTCTTCACCTTTACAAAACCACGTTTTGTTCAAATTCTTATTTTGCATGAGATTGTTGGGGTTGTGGAGAGGGCAGAAGTTGTCTTTGCGTCTGCGGGAAAAGAAAGAAAGGCTGGAGCTTGGTTGTTTGCTGCCTCCAACCACACAAGGGTTTTCAAAGTGATCCCTCTCACTGTTTTGTTTGTTTAATTCTTGTTGCTGGGGGTTGTTTTCGGCTAAGAAAAGGAATAGATTACTTAAGCTTCTTAGATACTTGGATAGCACAAAATGTCTTCAGTCACGCAAGACTTGGCTTGTTTTTCCAGTTCTCCTGTTTCATCTTCTACTATGTTTAAGGTACCACATGTTAAATATGACTGAAAATGTATGTTTAAGGTGCTGTGTGCACAGTATGTCACTTATGACTGAATGTGGACCCTTTCATGCTATTAGAGACATGTTTAAGGAGTTAGTTATGGTCTATGAGACAAGGACTTGAATTCAGGATATGGAACTGAAGAGATTGTTGGCAGAGGCTGTTCCCAGGCTTGTATCAGTTTTGATATTGGCAGAACATCTCCGAGGCATCTGGAACAAAGTAGTTACACGTTACTGGGTTAAAGTCATGGTTTAAGTCATGGATAAAGCCATGGTTTAACCCCAGCTGGCAACTCAGCCCCACGCGGCCGCTCGCTCTGTGCCCCCCTGGTGGGATGGGGGAGAGAATCAGAGGGGTGAAAGTGAGAAAACTCATGTCTTGAGATAAAAATGGTTCGATAGGTAAAGCAAAAGCTGCGTGCACAAGCAAAGCAAAGCAAGGGGTTCATTCAGCACCTGCTGTTGGCAGGCAGTTGTTCAGCTGTCTCCAGGAGAGCAGGGCTCCGTCATGCGCAGCGGTGACATGGGAAGGCAAATGGCATCACTGGGAATGTCCCCTGCTTCCTCCCTCTTCCCCCAGCTGCCTATGCTGAGCATGTATGTCTCATATGGTCTAGAATGGGGTCAGCTGTCCCCACTGTGTCCCCTCCAACTCCTTCTGCACCCCCAGTCTACTCGCTGGTGGGGGGAGGTGAGGAGCAGAAAAGGCTGCTCAGCAATAACCAAACATCCCTTGGTTATCAACACTGTTTTCAGCACAGATTAAAACCACAGCTACTGTGAAGAACATTAACTCTATCCCAGCCAAAACCAGCCCAGGGAATAACCTGTGCTGCGACTTCAGTGGGAAGTGAAGCAGGGCTGCAGTCGGGGGTGAAGTTGTCAGGGGAGCGTGGGCAGCCTGCCTTCACACCCCACCTTGCAGCTGTGGGTGTCAGGGTGGCAGCCGGCTCCTGAAACACAGGGGAGAGGATTTCCCAAAGGCAGCGTGGTGTGACTGAGGGGGGGTCCGCAGGGTTTCAGCTGCTGCCACCTCACTCGTGGTGCCACTAGAGGACAGCGCGAGGCACTAAATACACCTCCCGAAGATTCGCTGCCAGTTTTTCAAAGGGAGTGGAGATTTTTGCAAAGATAAACCTTCTGCCTGCGCTTGTTTGCAGGTGGCTGTGAGCTCACGCTGCCGCTGCGCCAGCGTGGTTGGAAGCAAACCCTTTCTGCTCCCAGCTGTGCTTCCCAGCACTGTCTGTGAGCCAGCAGCCCCGCTCTGTTCCTGTCAGGCTGTACCTGTCCTTGGATACCACGGCAGAGGAAGGGCACTGCTGAGCCCTGTCCTAGAAAAGGCCTCCCACCAGCAGACACAGCCCCAGCTAGTTGACAGCTTCCAGTGCTTTAAGGACTGACTGTCTTGGAAGTGTGGTGGTGGGGATTAGGCCCNTTACTGGTCTTGTCCTGTCCCTGGGCACCCCTGACCAGAGTCTGGCCCCATCCTCTTGCCCCCCAGGGGCCCTTGAGCTCTTGCTCAGCATTGCTCAGCTCCCCTCTCAAGCTGCTTCTCTTCAGCTGAACAGCCCCAGGGCTCTCAGCCTTTCCTGGGCACAGAGATGCTCCAGGCCCCTCAGCATCTTTGTAGCATCCACTGTACTCTCTCTGGTAGTTCCCTGTCCCAGAACTGGACACAGTTCTCGAGAGGTGGCCTCACAATGCTTTTCCACCTTGTGCTTCAGAAAGATGCTTCCCCTCTATTGCAGCTCCTGCCTGTGTCTTCCACCATCTCCAGGCTTCTGCAAACACAGGCACTGTTTAAGGATTTATCAGAGCTACTGCTGATAGGCAATCAAAGATGGAATTTCCTTTGCTCTGAAGAAGATAATGTCGATGGGATAAGCAGTGTGATCATCAGGGTTTTAACCAACCTTTAAAAAATCTTTATCTTTGTTGAAACCTGCTAAGTGATGCAAATCAGCTGTCAGCCATAACGCCACAGATGCCTGTGATTTATTATGGTGCTGATCTGTGCTTCCAGCAAATATCACTGTCTCCTCTAACACGGGAGCTGACTTGGCATCAAGACACAAAGTTCAGGCTCAGCGCAACAGGAACACTTCTTTTACCAAAACTTTCATGTTCAGTCACTTTGTGTCACTTTTCTTCCCCTGAATACATCAGAGCTGGAAGAAATAAGTCTGAATGCACTGTGCAGAATGATTACTAAATACTTGGTAATGTTTGTAAGTGTCTGTCTGCACGCACACAGACAGAGGACTTATTTTCCTCCTGCTTTGTTTCCTTGTTTGTATTTTTTTTAAAGAAAACTGGCTCTGAAATATCACCCTGACAAGAATCCAGACAATCCAGAGGCTGCAGAAAAATTTAAAGAGATCAACAATGCTCATGCAACACTGACTGATCCTTCCAAGAGAAACATCTATGACAAGTACGGATCCTTAGGGCTCTACGTGGCGGAACAGTTCGGCGAGGACAATGTTAACACCTACTTCATGCTCTCAAGCTGCTGGGCAAAGGTGAGTTGTTGTTTTCTGTTGGAAATCAAATGGAACAGTGCACCCAGACAATCACAAAAAGCACGGCCGCTCTAGCACATAGTAGGATCTGGATGGAAACCACTCCTAAAGGTTTCATTCAACACCACGATCTGGAAAATCATCAGTGGCAGAATGGAACCCGAGTGGGGCTGATATGGAGTGGTTTCTTTCTAACTTGGCAGCTCTGGTTAGAGGGTATGTTTTGTAACACTTTCAGACACTGATTAGATTTGAATCTAGTGCTCCGGGTTAATTTTGACTTTCTTTCCAGTAATGACTAAATAAAAATGACTCATTGTTCAAAAACAAGAAGTCCCACCTATGTGACAACCAGTTAATAAGTTATTACAGTACAAATTTAGCTCTGCTCTTTGCTATATATAGCACACAGCGTAAGTAAGCAATAATAATACATAACACTCTGTGATTATGGTGTCATACCTGTGCCCTGCTGAGGGGGGGAGAGAAACAAAGGGGAAGGAGAGGTGAGAAGAGTGGACTGGAGGAAGAGAGCAGGAAACGCAGGGAATGATACATCAAAAATTGGCATGTTTCTCAAGGAAAAAACCATCATGGGCTGTGTTCTCATGTGCTCTCCTGTTGTTGGCAGCCTCTGATGTTTGCATGTGTCAAATTCGAGTGTTTCTGCAAATATTGAAACAGTACAGAAATGTAACAAACCCACTGAACTGCAAACAGGCAAAATCCAGGCTGTCCCCACCTATTCCAGCAACAGAAGCATGGGAAAGCAAGGACTGCTGGAAAACACAGGAAGATGGTCTGTACTGTGTGAAGCAAACGCTCTGAGAACTGTGGAACAGGGAATCCTGTGTTCAGCACGGGTCAGGCCAGTGCTTCACTGCCCCACAGACCCCTTCCGAACTGGGAAGTCACTCGAGCACTTTGTGGCTCTGGGAAGCCATAACTTGTCTGCTCAGTTAGGATGAGATGGAAGCTGTTCAAATGCAGAACAGCAAACCAAACTGATGAATAAAATACTGGTGGTGAAATGTCACTCACCAAGGCACCACTGCAACCCCAGACGCAGGCTGGAGACCTGGCCTCCCCATCACAGCTGCTGGCTTCTCCTGATGGGTCATCCCCTCTTCTCTTTGCTCTCCACCCTCTCCTTCAGCCTCTTGGTCACAGTTCAGGTGCCAGGAAGCATTGCCTTAGAGCCGAGGGAGCAGTGGTATCGACTCCTTTAACAGTCTTGCTGAACAAGGTTTTCTTCACTGTTTGCTGCTTTTTTAGCTTTTATTTCCTCTTCTTCTTACCGATCATTAATGGAGATTTTATGAAGTATAAAATCCTTTGTGGTTAGAAACTCGGGAACAGCAGTAACTGTTGTGGCTTTGACTCATAAGGGGAGCAGTGGAGAGCAGAGAGAAGCTGGTAAGTCCCTAACAGCTACAGGAGGAACGGGTGGATTGCCTCAAGGCAGCTGTATCCCAGAGGTGAGATGAGACACACTGAATATCCCAGCAAAAGTAATCACCATTTCGGGGGGGGGGTCAGAATTCTGTAAAAAATAACCCAAAACCCAACAAAATAGTCATATAGTCTTGACTGAGGGTTGTCACAGATGATCTCTCTATCCTTCCCCCAACTTAAAATCTTGCCACCTCCGAAGCATAAACAGGGGGCTAAGTGGGATTTTTTGCAAGCTATGATAACAGTCGGATGACTTATTGTAGGGGTTATGGCGCTGAGAACTGGTTTGAGTGGCTGGTGGAAGGAAAGCATTTTGAAACAAAAACTCAGAGTCTTACTTTTCATTTAAAACCACCTCGCTCACTCTTGATACATGCCTATATTAAGATGAGGCAGGTAAATACTCCTCATTACCTTCAGAGATGCTCCAGTCAGCCCCCCCAGCAGCGCCTGAGACGTGCACACATGGCTGGGTGTTATTTGCAGAGCTTCACTGTCAGAGTTTGACAGTATCCTGACGTTCATCTCGTTCCCCTCCTCGGCAGCGGGTTTTTTACGACTGTAAGGAATTAGTGAAGGGCAGGCTGTGTGACCACGGTGCTAAAGCCTGGCCACACCTCCAGCCTGTGTGCTGCTGGTGGCCACAAAGCTCTGCTGGCTTTACACGCACACGTTCTGCAGATCATCTCGGATTCGCTTTGCGGGAGCGTCTCTGGCCTTCCTTTGCTCGCCCAGCGCTGCACCCACGAAGAGGGGGGGTGGTTTCTCCTTTGCCACAGACATGGTGGTGCAGGCCTGGACCAGCCCCGGGGCTGGAGCCAGACCTCCATCATGTCCCTCTGCCAGGGACTCTCTTCCAGGCAGGGACCTGCTTTGGAGAGAGGAAAGGTCTGGACACGGAAGTTTTCTGGCTGTTGAGTCTGGCCGAGAGCTCTGATCTGGGCCCCAGGCGGTTGTGCCAGCTCTGCTGAAGCCTCCGTGCTGTGGCAGGGACAGGAGTGTGCAGAGGGGGATGCAGGTGGGAGCTGCTTGCCACCTGAGTCCCAAGAGGAGAAACCACAGCCCGAGGAGTTGTCACCTCTGCACTCCTGAACAGGCTCGTGGGAAGAGACACCCACAACGGGCAGTTCAAATCCTCCTGGGGCTGAATCACCCTCTGGAAGGGCTTTAAGTTTTCTGTTGGCTCCCCGGGAGCCCATGGGGGCTACAGTCTGAATTTGGATGCCTGAAGTTACATGGGATGCATCTGGGTCTTCGCTTCTTTTTTCTTGGCTTTGTTATTGACAAGAACCTGCTGGTAAATAAGTGTTTGCAAAACCAATCTTGGGCAAATGAGTCATTTTTGGGATGGAAATGAGTCATTTGAAGGTGGGTGGGGTTTTGCATAGTGCCTGGAAGATTTTCCTGAGCACCATCAGCTGAAGACAGGCTTTGCAAAGGTGAGTGTGCAGGGGCCAGCTGGTTGATGTCTTCTTTATGGACATGGTCCTGAGTGGCAAGGAGGAGCTTGTGGGTGAGATCTGGCTCTTGTTTAGGCACTTGGCCAGCAGCTGGACTCCTCTCAGGGCCAAGCACATGGGGACTTGTGTTCCTTTAACGGGTTCCTTTGACCTGAGTGACTGACTGCCTTCAGCTGCAGGAGGCTGGCAGAGTCTGAGGAAGGTCACTGCTCACAGCTTTCCCTCCCTCTGTGGTTAACCCAGGTGCTGTTTGCAGTCTGTGGCCTGCTGACCGGCTGCTACCTCTGCTGCTGCCTCTGCTGCTGCTTCAACTGCTGCTGCGGGAAGTGCAAGCCCAAAGCACCCGAAGGGGAAGGGCAGGAGTTTTGTGTGTCTCCAGAAGATTTGGAAGAGCAAATCAAGAATGACATGGAAAGAGGTGTGTATTCGAGGGGCTTGCTGTGTGGCAAAGCTGTTCAAAACAGTCTTTAAAGCCTGTAGGCCAGATGTGCTCACGACGCTGAGGCTGCTTCCAGCCATCAGTGGAGACCTGCCAATTCACTCTAGCCAAAACCATGACCTGATGAGCTTCCCAAGTTGTGTGTTAATGAAAAACTAAACTTAGGGCACTGACAATTATCTCCTCTATCTCTTACGAGATGCTTAAATATTAGAAGCTGTGGGGCTCGTCTTAAGAGATGATTTTCACTTTGTGTCCCCCATGGCCACATGGGTTCATATCCCAGACCCTGTAGTTATCCATTAGTCTCTACCTGGACTAGTGCTTAGAATCATTGAATTGTTTTCATTGGAAGAGTCCTTTTAGATCGAGTCCCCCAGCACTGCCAGGGCACCCCTGACCCCTGGCCCTCAGCACCACAGCTCCACGGGGGGCTTGGAAACCCCTCCAGGGGTCACAGGGACTCCCCCCCTGCCCTGGGCAGCCCTGAAGGGGAAGAAATTGTTCCTGTTGTCCAACCCAAACCACCACTTGGGCAACATTTGTACACTTGCAGGACAGGCTGAGGGAAGCAATGAGCCTTGCTCCAGCAGTAAGAGACCAAGGTTATCAGGGAAAATCTGTATCAACTACAACTAGGATGATGCTTTTATTATGAGGGATGACCTAAGCAGTCAGCTCACTCCTCTTCCATTGTTTTGGAAGTTCTTACACTGTTATATTCTTATATTTATTATGCTTGAATTGGCACTGCCAGATTGCAAATGTCATGTTCCTTTAGCAGAAAAAACTCCCCCCCAACACCTTTTTGCACAGATTTACCCTTCCATAAATATAGATCCAAACACTTGTAGTAGTTGAAACAAATGCTATTTATATAACTGATCTGCCAACATGTGGTGGTGGCTTCAAATGGGTGTTGCCTAGAGGCGTACCAAGGTAAATACAGCCAGCTTCAACACTGATCAGCCTCTGCAAAGGCAGCAAAAACTGTTAGTGAAAGCTTTATAACCACAATGCATCACTTGAAATGAGTGTAATATACTCCACGGCACTAGGCACCTGAAAAGTGCAAATCTAAAATGTCTCTGACACCAAAGCCAAGCTTGAAATAGGAAAGTGGAACTTTGAAGGATAAGAATTTCTTAATTCTGCCTATTTTTTGTAATTTCAGAATCACACAATCACAGTTTTGATGTGGCAGGTATTTTGCTCTCTCTCAAAATCCGTCACAAAATTCCCCAGTGGCAGAAAAAATAATCCTTCCTCCTTCCAGCACAAGTGGTATTTGCTGGTGTTCAGTAATTTTAGGCCACCTTCCCGTGCCTTTACTCCCACCAAGTGTGACTGAGATAGTGATTTTAATAAATAGTCTAAAATGATTAGCAAAGCATCAGTCTGGAGAACTAACAGGACCTGGGATTATGTGTTTTAAGTATTCTGAAGACAAATAAATAGTGAGGACCTGGAGAAAATGAGATATTTGTACCTTCCCTGTCTTTCTCTTCAGTCTTGCTACAGCTTCCTACCAATCAAAACCAGCTTGCCTCAGCAGAGTAGAATTCACAGTATTTTAAGAGTAGATGAAAAAAAGAGCACCACAACAGGAATAAAAGTAAAAATTTCATGACAGAGGATAATGTGAGCATCTTTTCTGCAACTGAAAGGAAAATAGACTGCATTTAGAAAAAAATGAATGATAACCAGTTCAAACTGCACTTCTGCACTTCCTCCTGCCCTCCTGCTTCCCCAGATTTTAGGGATGCTGACCAAAAAGATGGAGCTGACGTAGAATGGCAAAGGTTAGGCTTTTCTACCAGGTGGTTTCAAAAGTTGGGCCACAGAAATGAATGCTCATAACTTCCATTATGTAAGTAATTGAAATGCTTCTGCAGGTAGTTCAGACACAAACTGTAATCACTTCAAGCAGCAGATTTCATTTTGGAAGAGGAAATCCTATTAGGATCCAAATTCTTCGCATGCCCTCTGCCCACAGACTGAGCATTCTAGCTGGTAATTAATTTATTTGCTTCCTGCTGTCCCTGGTATCTACACTACTGCTAGACAGAACTGGTTTGCTAAGGTCAAAATGTAGATTCTCAAGCTGAAGCCATACTTTAATTTATCCAAATATTTTGTACTCAAGTCCCTGTTTTTCTGAGGATGGCAGCAGCAATAAAACATCACCATTCCTGATTCTAAGAACCTCTGAGAGCATCTCCAGTGCTCAGCAGGAGCTGCTTGAGCTGGTCACACTGTACAGAAGAAGCAGTACGTGTGTTGTGTGAGTCAAGTGTTAGACTTCAGCTTTGCACTGGGACAGCAGTGATATTTCCAGAGTCACTCACATTTCTCCTTAAAAAATTAAGGACTGGGATTGGATGAGGTGATCTCCAGAGGTCCCTTCCAACCCCTGCCATTCTGTGATTCTGCAGAGGTGTTACACAGTTGATTTCATTCCTCAAAGGAACATACCAGAAAGCATAATTATTAGGAAAAAAAAGAGATGTGAGACCAAAAATTCAGTGATCCATTCCCTAAAATGTCAAAGCAAAGGGGGTGGTCACTGAAGTCAGCACAGTCATGTCAAAGGCTTCAATCCTGTTGAAATGGCACACTCCTCTAGAAGAGAGTTTTATTCAAATACATTTGTCTAGTTCCAGAGCTCCCTTAGTCGGGTGCCTCCCCTCGGGGACCCGTTTTACACAGGTCCTGCCGTGGGCAGCGCTGCCATCAGAACCACGGGGGTTCGCAAGACCCGGCCGTACTTGGCTTGCAGCCATTTCTCCTCACGGCTGTCCATTTGGACTGCAGAGGACTCTTGCCTAATGTGCAGTGGAAGACAAGGAATAAATCTTATACATGGATTATTACACTTTAAAGAAGACATTTTGTAGAGTGTCAGGTCAAATCTGGCAT
The DNA here is from genome assembly GCA_013399075.1 of Chloroceryle aenea. Classification (NCBI taxonomy): domain Eukaryota; kingdom Metazoa; phylum Chordata; class Aves; order Coraciiformes; family Cerylidae; genus Chloroceryle; species Chloroceryle aenea. The sequence goes on from VWZY01011066.1 coordinate 76,796, forward strand.
TAAAAGTGTAAGGTCGGGTAACCTGTGCCGCTGGGATTTGGATGGCCTTGGTCCTTCAGGCTGCCCTGATGCACTCGGGCAGTTTGGCAGGTTTGTTCTCATGGCATCATTCTGGTTGGACAGGACCCTTCTGATCACGGAGTCCAACCATCAGCCCAGCACTGCCAGGGCACCACTGACCCCTGGCCCTCAGCACCACAGCTCCACAGCTTTTAAGACAGACATTCTCCTCTCCGTCCCGATATCACCATAAGAACAAAGCAAGACATTTCTAGACCAACTTTCATTTAGTAGAAAATTTAATCTGAGAGGAAAAAAAAAAGAAAGAAAAAAAGAACCTGAATAACAAAATACTTTCACAACTCAGAAGCAATAAGTTTTCAGCACTTCATTGTCTCCTCCACACTCCATATGATACCCATGTAGGCGAACAGTCAGCAAGAGCTATCTATAGAAAGCAGTTTAAACTGTGAATTCTGCCGCACCTCCATCCTGCAGCTCTCCATTAGCAGCCTGTATTTGTACAGATTATTATATCGTGGGTCCCTGTTCTGGTGAAAACACCCAAAACAATCATCAATCTTAGAAGCAAACGTGCTTGGTGCAGATGTCAGCTCAGAGCCATCTGCAGATCAGTTGGAAGCAACGCGACAGATCCGTGCGGGTCCTGTTCTCTTGTCGCACATCTGGGCCTCGCAGCAAACAGCTGTTAGTCGCTGCCCCCCGCCAGCCATCTTCCACAACTGAACAACCTGGGGGCAGCAGAGGGTGGGAGGGGGAAAATCAGGAATCCAGAAGACACACAGCAACTGAAAAATGGATTGGAACTGCCAAACTAAGCCGAGCCCGAGCCGAGCTCCAAGCATTAATTGCTCACATACTTTCAGGAGTTATGAAACATGCTTGTCTTTGACCTTGTGTCTAAATAGGGAATTGCCCATACAGAGAAGCTGCCTGGCATTGAATCATTCTTGCCTTTCACCTTGACAGAGCCAGAGCTGTCCTACCCCCGCTGAGGGGAAGCCGTATGGCGTGCAGTTAGACTCCTGCCCTGGGTTAACTTACTCCTGTACATTACATCTTTTGCCCATGATTCATCCCATCAACTGTCGTGTAAACAGGAGGAGATGTCAGATGAGGGGGTTTTCTGAACACTTGGTCATTTGGCAAAAAAATAGTCATCATTTGTATGTCATTCCTGTGAAGGCTGTGCTAGTGTCAAGATAGAGACAGTCCCGACATTCTTCATGAGAACACTTCACTGAGGTGGCCAAACCTTTAAAAGTAAATCCCTTGAGTCTCGAGTCTCCTCCTGCCCCCAAAAAACGCTGGGTTGGAAAGAGGCTCAGGAGAAGGGCAGCCAAACCTCGGTCGTTATCAGAGGGAACACAACAGCCTCAGGGAACTCCGTGAGGACTTCACTTCCCCCCGCTCTACAACAGACCCATTTTTTATGGGTGTATTGGGAAACCACGTAACTGCATGGAAGGAGAAAGTACAAGACAGTAAGGATTGATATTATTGATAATACAAGTTTTGGGCAGTTCCAAACTCATTAAAATAATCATTCTCAAACCCCTACTGTATATATATATTCTGTAGAACTTTAAAAGGCAATTTGACATTCTTATTTAACCAGTTGGCCTTCAGGATAGATGTGATTTCTTCCCTCTCAAGTATAGTCCTGCTCACACATTTTTATCCTTTTAACTCTCCTCTTTCTTTCCTGTTACCTTCACCTTCTTCCAGGCTCATTTCTGGCCCATTCTGACAAACACTGCCAAGGTTAGTGCCTGCTGGCTCTCAACAGCTCTCGTCAGAATCAGACATTTGCAGGAACAGGCACTTGTGATTGGGACAGGCAGGCACCCTTCCCCTGCAGTCTTTGCACAGCACCAGCTACACCTAATGTCCAGTTCAGTAAGAGTCAGAAATCTGCCATCACCCGTGAAGGAGGAGGGAGAGCATTTGCAGCCCCGTGGGCATCGCCGCCTCTTCAGCACGCACGCAGCTCGCTGTGAAGCCGAGGTTAAACCGTAGCAGAGCAGCAGATGGAACGTTGCCGTGCTGACAAGAAATCTGACTTTGGTAGCAAGTGAAGGATTCTTAAAGTATTTTTTTGTCCTCCTCCCCCATTTAGATGGAGAAACTCCTATTGTGCTTCAGCCGACTAACGCGACCGAGAAGACGCAGCTAATAGGAGACAGCCATCGGAGCTACCGCACGGACTCCTAGGGCGGGCAAACACGGCCTGTTGCTGCTTCCCACTGCCTGTCACAGTGAGAAAAAACACCTGATAAGCTCTGCAGCCTGTATCTGTAGTTGTCTTTAAGCCTATCAAGGGTAACCTGAGAGTAATTTCCTATCAATGCAGAATCTCCCTCTAGGCCACTTCCAGTAGGTTGGTATCTGGATCTGCAGGGGGGTACCTATGGCCAGTCCAGAGCTCTGCAGACCAGCACACTGGGCTCTCGTGGCTTCCAACTGCCAGGCTTGGCCCTCTAATAATCCTCCCTTTGATAGAGTTGCTCTCCTCCCTGCCCTCAGCTGTGGTTTTACCTCCCAGAACAGTCCCAAGTCCCCTTTGGGACACACCGGCTCCACCTCTCCCTGCCCCAGGAGCACTCCTCGCACGCAGCCCTTTTGCTGGTTGACATGTTCCTGTGAGGGAGCCCCAGAAATGCTCTTTAGCAGACCTCAGAGGGAAAGCTGGTGGCAAGGCAGACAGGACAGTGCTTCCCAGAGAGGAAATGCTCTTTGGAAAGGAGGGACTCAGCCCTGACAACTGTAAATCTGAGCCAGGACAGAGTCCTTGGGAACCATTCTGCTGGTGCTTACAACGCAGGTCACTCCAAATCCAGGAGCCTCATCAGCACCAGAAGCACACACAGGCTCTGTGTCTTCCCCTGCATGGGTTGCAAAACCAGGAGATGGTGGGCAAATGGTCATGGAGGGGGAAGCTGGCCCTCGGCTGGCCCAGAGCCCCTCTCCCCACAGCCACTGACAACCCTGTGGCAAAGCTCCCCCAGCCCTGCCTGGAAGGGCCTGACGCCCATGCTGGGCAGCCCTGGCTTCTCCGCCTGCAGCTGCAATGCACTGGAAGTTGGTTCCCAGCCAACCGCTTTCTGCCAGCTTGTTTATTCCACTGTTCTGGCCCCGCTGGTACCAGGCTGGGAGCCATCGTGCTGGTGCTGGCACCGGGGGCTGTGGGGGCAGCAAGGACTCTTTTGAGCAGGGCCTGTTGTGACAGGACAAAAGGGGATGGTTTAAAGCTAAAAGAGGGAGGTTGAGAACAGAGAGAAGGAAAAATTTTTTTACCCTGAGGGTGGTGTAAGCCTGTCCCAGGCTGCCCAGAGAGGTGGTGGCTGCCCCATCCCTGGCACCATCCAGGGGAGGTGGCCGGGGCTCTGAGCACCCTGCTCTGGGTGCAGATGGCCCTGCTCCCTGCAGGGGTTGGACTGGATGAGCTTGGAAGGTCCCTTCCCACCCAACCCAGTCTGTGGTTCTCTTGACTGTCCTGCTCACAGCCCAGCTCATCCGGGTGAGCCAGGGTCCTCCCCCTGCCCTAGGCATGGGGACTGAAGAGCACATGGTGTGATTTTAAACAAAGAGGTAGGGACAAGGGCAGTGGAGATATGTGTGGGTATGGCAGGAGGAACCATGGAGAGAATAGGCTCCTAATTTGCGAGAGCTAAAGAAATACCTCTTAGATCTTAAAGGTAGCACTTCACTGGTTTGACATAGCCGTTTAAGCCTTCGACAGCTGAATTCCTCCTTATTGATCATGTTACATCAATCATTATCGGTTCTGTGCTATTTTTGCTGCTCTCCTCACAGTGCTGCAGTCCAGTGAGGGGCATCAGCCAGCACTAACTGATACAGACCAGTGAATGTGCAGCTAGGCAAAAAAAAGTTATTCCTTCATTAAATCGGATCCTGCAGCTGTGAAACATTATTATCTTCCTTCTAGTCTCACCTTTCACATCAGGTGTCATTCAGTGGCAGCTAAATCTGTGGGAAAGTCTGCTTCGTAGCAGCAGCTTTAACTCCGAAGGCAAGCCGTGCTATTTTCAACATTTCTTTGAAGTTCCCATAACACATGGCAATTCTAAGAGCCATTAATTCCCGTTCTGGTTTTATGTCTGTTCTCCGGGCGCGGGCCCTGGGGCCAGCTGACGCTCGCAATGCCCTGACAATAGCCCTGGTTTTCTGCTTCCCTCCCCACAGCAGTTACTGGGAGCTGCACCCCTGGTTTCACCAGCAGCTGCAGAGCGGGGCTGCGGCCAGGGTGGAGAATGACAATCCCAAAAAGCCCCTGGGGAATTGCTTCACATGCAGCACCTTCAGTGTCCCTCAGGACCCCGCTATGGGCCAGAGCCAAGGCTTACGGAAAGCAAGGAAATGATCTCCGTGGGTTTGAGGTGTACTGGAAGCCATGTGGGTCTTACTCACTCTTTCTAAATGAGAGATGTTTCTTGGGAAAGGTTTATGACTGGGTCTCAGCGTGATGCAAAGGTGGACGAGCTGCTGTGTGTTTGCAGAGCCCTTTGTCAGGCACGGGGGTCTGTATGGAAGAGCCATGATGTGTTCTCTCAGTTGGCCAAAAACCTCAGAACTAACCAGGCCTCTGAGCAGCTTCTCCAGGACTCGCAGCTGAAATCCTGCGTGTCTGAGCCCGTGGCTTCATTCCAAAGAGGGAACTTAGTTTTCAGAGTAGCAGAGTGCTTGCCTCGCCCACTGCTGTCAGATCAGCTATTCTGAGGACGTGGAAAGAGGATGAAAAAGTCTCTCAGGACTCTGCTCCTCAATGCAATTTTACTCGTTTGTTTGCTTTTCAGAAAAGGCTCCTTACGTGAACAGAGCTCTGCTTACCTGACCTGTTTCTGTGCAAAGTTCAGTTGCACACCCCCTAATCTTCTCAAAACATACAGATCCTCAAATTTTCCTCCTGTCTTGCTGCATTTATTTATATGCAAGGTACTATATGTTCAAATCTACCTTTGCTGTCACCACTCTGACTAATAAAGGTTGTATCTATGAACCGTAGCACACCCTTTGCTTCCCCACCTCTCAACAACATCATTCCGGTAACAGGCAGGGAAGCTGTGGAGGCAGCTGTCCAAGAGGATGCTTTGTGTCCCGACAAGCAGCAGCTCAGGATTTCCCTGAAGAGGAACTGGGTCTGGGATTGCAGCAGATGCACCTACCTATGCAAAGCAGCCAGAGCTCCAGCCGCACGGTGCCAATCCTGTAGGGAATGCAGAACGCTGGTTTACATCAGAAAACAGCAGCAGTGTGATGAAGCGATAGGACACGGCCGTTTTACTGGCACCAGTTGCTATATGGAACCATTTCCCCCAGCAAAGGGCGTGTGCAGAGTGGAACGGTGACAGTGGCAGAGGTCCCGTGAGCTTCCCTGGGGCCAGGGTCTCAGCTGGGGGGTTGTGTCTGTCCCAGACCAGCACAGAATGCCGGGTAATCTGGGTCTGCTGGGAGACAGGATTATTTCTCACTAGGCTGGTGTCCAGTCTCTGCCACCACAGAAACCCAAGTGTATGAAAAATAGAACTGGGGTAACTGGTTTTGGCTGATGTATTCTCAAAGAGCTGTCCTTCTCCATGTTTAGGTATTCACTCGTGGGCAGCTTCACTCAAAATACCAAATGGAAGAGGATTAGAGAAGGCACGAGCCTACCATGGCCACAGCCAGTTGTTGAGGTAGTTTGTGCACTCTTCTCCCCACGGCAGGTTTGTGGGATAAACCACTCTGCTTAATCCAAAGGAAAAAAAGTCAAACAATTGTATGTCATTTAATTTCATTAGCTACCTTCCCTCAGAACAAATACCCAAGGTATGGGTATGGTGACAGTCACAAAGAATCACATTTCTGTCTCTTTCCAGAAAAAAAAAACAAACAACAAAA
>VWZY01011066.1:92910-125509 GCA_013399075.1 Chloroceryle aenea
CCAGGGGAGGCACAACCATGGCGTCGGGAGGCCGCTTCCGCTGTCCCTCCTGCAGACATGAAGTGGTCCTCGACCGGCACGGCGTCTACGGGCTGCAGAGGAACCTGCTGGTGGAGAACATCATCGACATCTACAAGCAGGAGTCCACAAGGTAACAAGTGAATGGGTGCCCTTCAGAGGAGGTTTGCCACAAAAGCAGACGCAGCTTAGGAGGCTGGTGGCTTTTGGGCTTTCCGCTTGGCGCACGTGAGGTCGATTTAGTTGTTTTCTCTCTTGGTGATGTGGAGAGGGATCCCATGCTGCTGTGCATGCCCGTCTGTCTGCTGTGCAAGGAGGTCAGCTCTCACAGAGCACAGAAAGCTGTACCCCAGCTGATGCTGAATTTCCCCTTACAGCACACGATTGTGCTGGGCTTATTTGCAGGAGCAACATTTACTCATGCAAGCAAAACCCTAAGGCCAGCATGGCTGCTCATGTGAATAAGGGAAAAGTACCTGTGTTCTCATCTTTCATGCTAAAAACAGTTCAGAAAGTTCTTATTTTCTTTAACCTGTGTGTTCTTATGCTAAAGAAGGGAAAAAAATTTCAAGCTTGTTAGAAAATCCTGAAGGACAGACAGCACAAAAAGAGAACTGAATTTCACATCTGAATGGAGGATGGAGCCAGGGGGGGTCAGGCTCTTCTCCCAGGAAGCAATGAATAGAACAAGAGGAACCAGTCTCAGTTTGCCCCAGGGGAGGTTTAGATTGGACCTGAGGAACAATTTCTTCCCCTCCAGGGCTGTCCAGGCCTGGCTCAGGCTGCCCAGGGCAGGGGTGGAGGGGTTTCCAAGCCATGGAGCTGTGGTGCTGAGGGACAGGGGTCAGTGATGCCCTGGCACTGATGGGGAGTGGGTGGACTCGATGATCTTAAAGGGCTCATCCAACCCGAGCAATTCTATGATCCTAAGATACTCTGTTCCATAATGTCAAATCAAAACTTAATTTAAAAACAAATCTGCATTCCCATCAGCTTGGGATGTGAAATCATGAAATCAAGTCTTGTTTAGGACTGCATAAAAGAGAAGGAATGGCCAGAAATGATACATATCTGGGCTGTGTGGGTGTGCACAAGAGTTGGGACCTCAGGGCAGAGGAATGAATTAATCCTAAACTGTAAAATTAGTCCCAAGTGTTAATTGGCTGCACTGGATGTGTAATGGATCCAGCAATAGAAAAATACTGTGTCCTCACCTCTCTTTCCCTGGGCTGGGCTCGTGCGTGGTACCACCACTAAGGCTGGTGTCAGGCCACTAGGCAAGCAGCTGTCACCCAGGGAGGTGGCCTTTTTCACCAGCATGCATCCATGAGCTGATTTGGTATGATAAGGTGTTTTGGACACCAGAAGGAGGATGTAATCCTGGCCATGCTCCTTGATGGTCTTCCCATCCCACCCCACAAGGAGCTGAGTTTCACGTGGACCTTGGAATCACCAGAGCAGGTGGACACAGCACTGCTGGTGGCTTAGGGCACTTTACCTTCCTCTGGCGCCGGAGGACAGACACCAGCAGAGAGAGTGTTTCAGAGCCCAGCAGTGGCTTTGGCTATTTTCAGCTGCCTGAATCCCTCCAGGGACTGGTGTAGCTGGGCACAGGTTGAAGATCCAAAGCGTCGGAGAGCACGAAGTTGGCTTAAAATTGTCCTTTCTGCTGCCCTTTGCGCTCAGCGCCAAGGGAAGGTCAGCCACCCTTGTGTGTGTCATTGATACCCAAATATTATTTTAGTCAGAGAAATCTTGGAGGAAATGAATCAGCAAAGCTACAGCAGTGGGCTTTGCTTTTGACCAAATAAGCTGGACGTGTGTGGCCTCGTGTCTTTCTTGGTTTGTTGTTTTTTTTACCTCACAGTTGCAGTTAACTTTAGAAAAAAAAAAAAAGGCATTTCCTTTTCCCATGTAGCTCATGGGCAACTGGAACAACATTCAGTTTAAGAGAAATGTGAGAGATTTAGTAGATTTTTTTAAAAATTCCACAAAACCAAAGCACATGATGAATAAGAGAAGGAGAATAGAAAAAAAAATGAAATATGAACATGCATTTGCTTAGCCCAAAAGGTTTGTTTATTTAATCTGTTAAGGTGAAAACACTGCTTCTTTAACCTTCATGCATGTCCTTAGAATGAAAGCTATCACCAGGCTTGTGTAGCAGGCAGTGCATAGCAGCATTATCTCAACTATTTGACACTTTGTAGGCCTCAGCTGCTTATCTCCCTGCAGCTAATGCTCCTCATGAGAGCTGAGCAGGGTCTGCCATGGATTTACCCTGTGCTCTCCCACTGAAACCAGGCACAGAACCGTAGAACCGTTTAGGTTGCAAAAGACCTCTAAGATCATCAAGTCCAACCACAAACCTAACCAGCAGAAGACATGGAAACATGCTGAGGTCTTTCAGCTGGGGTGGCTGATGTCTCAGAGATAATCAAGTCTTCCCTTCTTCCTTTTGTACCAGTCTCTTCCAAACTGCGGGCTGGGGTCTGGCAGAGGTCCATAAGAGGAAGGGCTCTCTCCAGTCTATCCATGTCTCTCATGTACTGGGGAGCCCAGAGCTGGATCTGGTACTCCAGGTGTGGTCTTACCAGTGTTTAGAATCCTCCTCTCCATAAAACACAGAGAACACTCTGCTCATGAAGATCCACACCCAATTTTAATGGAAAACACTAAGCCTGTAGCAGTCAAACACAGGCTTAGCATCTTGAAGAGCAGAGTCAGAGGAGTGCACAGAGCTATAGGCTGCTTTCAGCAGCCTGCCATGTCTTTGGTGACAGGCACATCTGTGACGAATCTTTTCTTCTGCTAAAACTGTGCTGTCATTTTCCTATCAGCTACTTTTTTCCTCTCCTGTTTCAGGAGCATACACCATTTTAAACTTGGAGGTTGTGTTTTGGCCTTTGCTACACCAACACCAACCCAGAGGATTCCCTCTGCAGCCAGGGAATGTTGTGTGAAAAATCTCTCCTTTTGCACAGCCTGGGAAGGAAGCTGTAGAGAGTTTAGTCTCTGCCACTGTCTTCACAACCTCACTGGTTCAGGGAGTTCTGCCAGGTTTCCTCCAGCTCTTTGCGGCACCTTTGAAGGTTGGCTACTTCTGGCTGAACTTGCATGACACCGTCGCCTTCTTGCCCTGCATGATCTGTCTTTCATGCTGGTGGCACCATTCCAGTGTCAAGTAACATTCTGGTCCTTTCTGGTTCTGGTCTTGTAAATATCTGCAGGAAGAGCAGCTATTTCAGGCTGAATTAATCACTTTGAAATTCACTGTCTGTTATTGTCCTCCCGTGCAGGCCTCCCACTGGCACACTATAGCATGAATATATTAGGGGCTGTTTGCAGTCAGCTGCAAACAATGTAAAGCATTTCTTATCGTGGAGACACACCTCTTCTGACTCGCATCGAAATGATGCTGGGTTTGACACACTGAGGGCCTTATGGAAACTGGGTTTGACACACTGAGGGCCTTATGGAAACGGATGCTGGAGATCTGGCCCAAATTGTACCAGCTTCCTTCAGAAGTGCCTGTCTGGTTCTGCTCTGGTATGTCCTGTCGTAGTGCCAATTACAGGTGGTCCCTTTAACTTCCAGTGATGCCCCGAGATTAAAAAATATGAATGTGTGGGACATTTCCCTTTTCTGGAATGCATCTTACTGGTCACATTCCATTCCGTTCAGAAGAGAAAACTTGTACCTGGTCAATAACAAATAAATGTCATAGCCACTCTACCAAAATGTATGGGAAAACTCTACTGTAATGCAGTCGAAGGAAATGACTGTTCCATATATTTTTTCACTTGAATAGAATGACTAGTTGCCTCCTTGCTACTGAGCTCTGTAGAATGGTTTAAAAAAAACCCATGTTTCTAAGTAATTCCATAAATAAAAATGGAAAATATTTTCTTTCTAATGATGAAAAGGTGTATTTCTATGTTACCATTGCTCCACTTGCTACAGGTATGTCATAGTTCTCCTTCCAAATGGTAGCAGAAGGAGATTATGGTTTATACTGGAAATATTTAATGTTGCCACAGTAGGAGTGGTGACCTTTGGAGGCTTGAACCCCCCAGGCACACTCCCTCCATCAATCTCCTGACCCTGTCCTCTGGTACCACAGCCTCACACCCACACGTGCTTGCCGCAGATGTGCTCAGGGTGCTGGGCCTGAAGCGTGGGCTCAGAAATCATCAGCCTGCCCCTGTGGACTGGCTCAGAGCTTTCCTCTACACCAGGAGCACAGAAGAGCTGTGTAAAAGCTTTGCTGCATTAAGGCCAAGAGCCCAATGTTTTGCATGATGAACCCAAAGGAAATTACATATGTTTCATATTTCAGACAGATGTTAGATGCTAATTAAAGTACACAAGTAGTCTGAGATCAGCCTTAAGTGAGGTTATTTACATTTTTAAATATGAGCGAGGGTTCAATCACACTCCCAGCTGGAATCCCCATATGAGGTCATGTTGCTATTTGTCATCATTTATTTTCTTCCCTCAAGGGTTGCCAAGACCTGGCCCAGGCTGCCCAGGGCAGAGGTGGAGTCCCCTTGACCCCTGGAGGGGTTTCCAAGCCCCCCCGTGGAGCTGTGGTGCTGAGGGCCAGGGGTCAGTGGTGCCCTGACACTGATGGGGAGTGGGTGGGCTCCATGATCTTAAGGGTCTCTTCCAGTCAGAACCACTCTGTGCTTCTGTGGTCACTCCTGTTGTGTCAGCACATTAAGCTGTAGCACTCTGTATTTAGTCATCCCGTGGGGCAGGGTTCAGTCCACGCTGTGTATGCAGCTCAGCCTTGGGCAGTGCTGTACAAATGTACTGTCTTTCACAAGACCCTGAACTGTTATTATAAGAAAGTTACGAGCACTGAGTTTGTTTTAAACTTGTTTTCTGTTGCAGACCCGAAAGGAAGTGTGACCAGCCAATGTGCGAAGAGCATGAAGATGAGAGGATTAATATCTATTGTCTGAACTGTGAAATGCCCACCTGCTCCTTGTGCAAAGTCTTTGGTGCCCACAAAGACTGTCAAGTTGCTCCTCTCACAAACATTTACCAGCAGCAGAAGGTAAATACCTTGTCATATCTCACAGTCTGCCCAGCTCCTGACAGGACCATTGAGGGGAAAATATTCCCGTGGGCTTCCTGCAATTTTCCACAGGGTCCTGAGGGTGCCTTTGCCATTCCTCTGTGTGAGTGAAAGGCTCACACAAATCTGTAGGAATTGTTTAGAAACCCAGGGCAATATATTTATGAGATCACACGGGAAGATATTGCAGTGTCCCAATTTTTGTTAGTATAGTGAGTAAACATTTTAGACCGTGATTTGATGGGAAGCTGAGGATCTCCCTTCCAATGTTCCTAATCTCTTTTTTTTTGGTGCTTTTAGATCAGAAAAACAAGTGGGATCTCCAGCACATGAGCTGGAAGGAGAACAGACCATTACAAATCAAATAGTTCTCTATCAGGCACTTTTGCCTTTAAGCATCCCATTTTTAAGAAAAGTTAAGTGAAAAACCTGCTCCTGCAAGTGAATGCAGGAATATTCAATAGTTGGCAGCACAGGATGTACCTAACATCCTCTGCCCTTGCTGTCACCAGCAAAAGACTTGTTTATTTTTAATACAGTATTAATTTAAAACCTGACTCACTGGGTTATCCTCCTGAGATAAACAGCTCATTTTTCTGGAGGGCCCCAGTGGGGCAAGCAATCAGACAGGCCAAGTTTGCAATCCCAGACTCCAACTTTGTCACACAGATGCTTGTGTGTGGAAACTACAAATGAGAAATCGCTTGAGGGAAGTGGTTACAAACATCCTTTTCAATCAGAAAAGGAGGGAGAAGGTGGAGAAGTTTCTTGGACTGAATCTGTGCTTGTAGAAAGGGGCTGTCATGCCCAAGACTTCCCTCATGACAGTGGCTTATCCTCTGCCCTCTCCCCCTCCTTTTATCCCTTCCCTTCTCCATGGTCCCAGCCCCACTGCCCTCATGCCAGGGCCTCTGTAGCACCCTGGTACCTCCAGGTCCATGGGCCATCTCTTCTCTCCAGGGCCAAGAGCTACAGTCCTCATGGAAATAACCACAGTGCTGTGGCTAGACTCAGACACCAAAAAAAACAGCCTTTCAGAGACAAAGTCCTTTCTTTTAGAAAAAATCAAAGGGAGTATTTTTGGACTGTTGAAACAGCACTTCAGACAGAACCATCTAGAAGAGCCTTCTAGAACAAAGTGCTTCCTCCTTTCCAAACTATAGTTTCTTCTCCATGAAAAGTTTCAAAATGTCAAAAAATTATTAGTGTTTTGGGAGAGGAAACAGAAGTTGAGTAACTTGTGGGCAGGTAAAGCTCCAGTTTTCCTCGATTCTGGTGGAAAGAAGAGCCAATACCCTGGTATGGTCCAGTGGTCTCCTGCTCCTCACTGTTAGATGTGCACCCTGAAGCAGGACAGTGCCTGACACCCTCCTGCTTGCTCTCCCCTTGCTGCCTAGACCGAGCTGAGTGACGGCATTGCAGTCCTGGTGGGGAGCAACGACAGAGTGCAGGGGATAGTCACACAGCTGGAGGAGACCTGCAAGACAGTTGAGGTAGGTACCACCTCTTGAAATGTAGTTATTTCAGCCTGAAAACTCATCTTTTAAGCTGCTGCCATCAGTCGTTCTTTAACAGACCTCACTTTACCCAAATGCAATCCCACATCGTGTGGCTAAGCTGTCACCCGTGGCTTTCTGCGGTATTGGCTGTACTGCCTCGGCCAAAGGACGTGTCCTGCTCAGCACCCTGCCTCTGACATTGGCCACGTGGTCGAGGACAAAGAATGAGGATAATTCACATCAGCACATCTTCCTCAGCGTTCTTAGTGGCATAGGATATCACTGAAGATAAAAACAGATCCAACAAAATGCCATCAACTCCCAGCTCATTTAACATCTAAGATCAGGTTCTAGAGCTGTAAAAGACCAGTATTAGTCTAAAGCCTGACTAGTCCTGTGAACAGAGCTCTATATTTGGCTGCTTCACCTTCTGCACAGAAGTAGGTTTTTAATGTACTTAAGTTGTCCTTTTAGGAATCTTGTTTTGCTGCTTGTGGGAGGGAAGAGTTTGGGTTCTTACTGGATTTCCTGGTGAAGGTCTTGTTCTGACAGAGCTGGAATTAGTTGTGTGTCATTCAACAGCAGAAGTGTCTTTCATTTCCTCCAAGAGGTTTGCACCAGCAAAGCCAGTATAAATATCAGCTCTGACCAATTTAAGCGTCACAGGGCAATAGGCTGAGAAGAGCTCATATGAATTGATTTTGTGATCAGAGTTTGATGAAGCATCTAGTGAAAGAGTTGCGTCCTGCTCAGCCCAATTAGAATTATATTGACCCTTCAGAGCTGGAGCAGAAAAGAGAAACAGCAGAGAAACAGCAGTTAATCCAAGATGTATGGATTCTAATTGGTAAGACAAATTGATTCCACAGTCTATGTACACAATTGCCCAAGGCTTCTATTCCTGAGAGCAAGAAAGAATGGAAGATGTCCAAGTTTGCTCCAAAGAACATAAAACCATTAGCCCAAGTAAATGAGAGAGCACGTTAGCAGCAGTCAGAACTTTGTAGTCAGGAAGGCTTCACACTGCAAGGATGAAATTGGTTCCTATCAGGACTTCGCAGACAGAAACAAGCCTTTCAAGTAGGTTAACTGCAGAAATTTGAATGATACAAAAGCAAAAGCTTATAGTCATTTAAGTTGAACCAGATGAACCTGAAACAAAGCTTCAAACTTTTAAAGTATGGAGAAAACACTGTGCTAAAAATACCTCAATAAACACAACAGGTTCTGAAACTCCCTCCTTCAGAGTCATCCACTCAGTTTCAAGTCTAACCTTTAAACTCGAAGCCCAAAGAAAGTGCAGCCATTTTACCTTCAGATGTTTTAACAGGCTTTTCACCTTTACAGTCAAAGATTGCAGAAAATAGATCTTAAAGCTTGCCTTGGATCTTCCATGCTACATTTCAAGCAAATCACATTTCCTACTACACGAGAGCTTTGTCTGAATTGACATCAGTTTGCCCTTGAAGATGAAAAGCTACAGCTGGAGCTGAGAGATGTGCACACATGGAAATAACACTTAGAATCCAGGATTGTCTCTTCTCTCAGTTTAACAGTTTGAAGAGAACAATAAAGACCTGCTTTAGCAGAAAATAGATTATTGTTTTCCTTTTAGCTGGAGTAAGCAGCAGCCTACAGTTCTATATTTAGCTGTTGCTCCTATCCAACCCTAAAAGACAGAAAAGCAAGCAGACAAAATGATTAATACTAGTACAGCTTTTAGCTGATTGAAAGGTAAACCAAATTCACATATTATATAGAAAATATAAAAGTGAATATAAAATGCTAAATGCTGGTAAACAATGGTAAGTAATTAAGTTCCATTTAGCCCTGTAAACAATGAGTCAAATAACGAAGGAAAAATTACAGTGTTTCTTTCAGATACAGGTACTTCAAGCAGTGCAACTCATGCTCAGTGGCAAGGACTCCTTCCTTTTTGCTGCAGCCATGCTTTAAGGAAACAAAAAGGCTGAGAACTTTTTAGAATGGAAAGTCATGTATTAACCTTTTCCATTCCTCAGAATCTCCTCAGGGTGATCCCATTGGGCAGAGGCTTCATGTGGGAACATTTTATACAGAAGGAGTATTTCAGAAATATTCAGTGCTTGCCACTAGGAACCTGGTTTGCACTCTCACTCTTGAGGTTTGCAGCTCTGTAGTATTATATATTAGAGCTTAGAGATAGGGAAGGGTGTCTCAGGGCACCCTACTTGGCACTTTCTTGCTCTTCTTGCCTTAATGCTTGTCCTGCGTCAAATGGCAAAGACAGCACAGACCTGTCTTGAAATTAAGGTTGTTTTACAAGTGACCCGAATGACATTTCAGGGGGGTCTCTGTAGACTAAACCAAAGAGGAGTCTGGAGTGAGCAGAAGTGCAGGAAGCACTGGGAGAAAGCTTGGAGAGGAGTGAAAAAGGAGAAAGATTATTTGAGGTCTGAATGACACCCAGGAACTGTGACTCACGGTTCAGAAGCTTCCTTATCCCCTCCCTGTAATTCAGTATCCAGGAATTTCTGGGAAGCAGTCAGGACCTCCAGAAGGGCAGGACGAGCCTGGCCCTCCATGAGTTTTAAATTAGGAGCTCCTGGTTAGTCCAGTCTTCCTCACTGGGAAGCAGAGGTGGACACCTGGCTCAGTGCAGCAGGATCTGTATTTGCTCCCTGCCCCTCAGCACAGACCCTGATTTCTGGCCACAGGTCCATCTTTGAGAGGCTTTCTCCTTTGAGTGGCACAGAGCAGATTGTCACCACTCGTAGGAAAGAGCTCTGGCTGAAAGTCAAGAAAAAAGGGAGATTCTCTCTGGCCAAGGCCTATGGATAATCAGTCTTATCACTTCCAGAAGTACTGTGGGACTGTTAATAATCCTGTGCTGCCAGGATCTCAGCACAATGCTTCAAGGGACAAAGATGAGGAATTGATTCAGCCTTAGTTCCTAGGAAATAGATTTAAATAATCACCACCATCCACAACCAGATAGAACCACAATAAGGTTATGCCTGTTTGAGTGCCCTGGGGCACACGGATGACTCAAGTAGTTCTGTTTGGTAGATGTCAGACATTAGAGATCACCTGTCTTCGATTCCCTCCCCATAAACCCTCCCTTGCCACTTCAGTGTGTTCTTGTTAGAGAGTGCTCAATGAAGCAGTCATTAAGCTCATCCTCCTTACTCAGTGAAACATGCTACTTTGTCTGGCTGGAAGGGGAATAAAAGTGTCTCAGAAGTGATGTGAAAATCAGTGCCTGAAGGTAAGGTTGGAACCCGATTCCTCCTTCTTGTCTTTGTGCTTTTGTCACACACCGTTCTTTTCCTGGCACCTCTGCACACTGAATGGAATATAATGGACATCCATTGTCAAAACAGAGCCTAAGAGGGTGTGTGTGAAAATCAAGCCCAACCAAGATAGTTCCAGGTTCTCTGGTAAAAAAAAACAAAACAAAACAAAAAACAAAAATTCATCCAAACTTCTCCAGAGCTGACTTGAGGTGATGGCTCCTTTAAAAACCATTCTGTCCGTGCAAATGAACCCAGCTGCTAATATGGTGGGGTCTTTCTTTTTCTGCAGCTTTGATGAATCACTACAGACATCATAAATACCACTCACAGTCTTTCAGCGGACTGGCGAGTTATACAATAGCCTGTTTGGGGGCTTTCAGTGCCTCAAAACTCAGAGTTTGAGAACAATTTTAAAACTTTTGTTCCAATAGCTTGGACTTTGAAAATTGTCAAAGTCTCTGGGGTCATTCAGAATCCTTTGCGCTGTTCGGAAAGAGGAATTTCTTTGATGAAAATGCTTCCAAGTAACTGCAAAAATAGAAACTCTTTTAAGAACATAACATGTTTAACATAAACCAAATGATTCACAGGAATGCTGCAGACGACAGAAAGAGCAGCTATGTGAAAAATTTGATTATCTCTATTCTGTACTGGAAGAAAGGAAAAATGAGATGACACAAATAATCACTAGAACCCAAGAGGAGAAACTGGAACACGTCCGCTCCCTGATGAAGAAGTACGCGGATCATTTGGAAGCTGTGTCAAAGCTGGTGGAGTCAGGAATCCAGTTCATGGAAGAACCAGAAATGGCCGTGTTCTTGCAGGTATAAAGACTGTAAATAGAGTTAGAAAAAAAAAAAAGGGTTTATTGAAACAAAATTTCAGCATGTCTCAGTTTTAGGCACGTTTGGAGTTTGGTATCTTTGAGTGAACATTTATACAAACTCGTTTTGAAACCTTTGTATCAGCACAGACAAATGGCTAATCTTGTGAACACAAAAACCCCACATAAACCCAACTTATTTTCATCAAGGAATTGCCTTTGAAGAGTGCAATATTCTTTCCAGGCAAATAAAACTCTGTGGCTCCAGAAGTGTACCCTTAGGGATAGGCAAAGACGCAGTTGCTGTGACTAAAGATGGTAATGGAACAACTGCTGTTTTCCACAAACACACACACAAAAGGAGCAAAAATATTTCCACTTCATTTTTATAGAAATTGTACATCTTTTCCATCTTATTCAGATTTTAATTAAAAAGTCTTCAATGAACTAGGTTTATTCAGCTGTATACTAATTACCACCCAAATCTGATCTCATTCATAGATCTCATGGTTCTCATTTGTGAGATCCACACTGGTGTGTTTAGAAGCAGCCAGTATAAGAATTAAACCTCAATGGATAAAATCTCTGAAAAAATTGAACCCTTTAAGAAGTCAGTTATTTCTTTTTTGTTTTTACAGAATGCCAAGACATTGCTACAAAAGTAAGTATTTAAACTTGAGACTTTTGGTCTTTATAATGAATTACAAATTACAGATTTATTTGCAAATCCAAATACCAATAACCAGTCTCTGTTTTAGAATCAGTGAAGCATCTAAAGGATTTCAGATGGAAAAAATAGAGGACGGGTATGAAAATATGAGCCAATTCACAGTGAACCTCAGTAGAGAAGAAAAGATAATACGAGAAATTGATTTTGACAGAGGTATGTCATATGTTTCACCTGATTTGCTTTCCTAAATCATGGCTCCGCACACGTGCATCTGACAAGACCACAGAATCCCAGTGTAGAGGGGTAGGGAGAGCCCTCTGGAGATGCTCTGGTGCCACCCCCTGCTCCATCCAGCAGGGTCACCCAGAGCAGGGGGCCCCGCAGCGCAGGGTCCAGGCGGGGTGGGAATCTCTCCAGAGAAGGAGACTCCACAACCTCTCTGGGCAGCCTGGGCCAGGCTCCACCACCCTCACACCAAAGAAGCTTTTCCTCCTGCTCAGATGGAACCTCCTGGGTTCCAGTTTGGGCCCCTTCTCCTGTCCCTGGGCACCACTGACCAGAGTCTGGCCCCATCCTCTCGCCCCCCTAAAGGGCCCCTTAGCTCAGCATTGCTCAGCTCCCCTCTCAGGCTGCTCTTCTCCATCTGAACAGCCCCAGGGCCCCCTCACTTTCCCGAGCACAGAGATGCTTCAGGCCCCTTAGCATCTTTGTAGCATCCACTGGACTTGCTCTTGTAGTTCCTTGTCTCTCTTGAACTGGGGAGCCCAGAACTGGATCCAGTACTGTAAATGTGGCCTCACTAGGGCAGAGCAGAGGTCAAGGAGATCCTCCCTTGACCTGCTGGTCACACTTGTTGGAATGCACCCCGAGACACCATTGGCCTTCTTGCCCAGTATCATGACCTCGTGCTCCAGGCACACACCCACACCATATGATGGGGAATGTGACAGCCACCTCCTGGGGACAGGGTGTTAGCAAGGACTTGAGTGAGTTCAGTCCTGCATTTGAAACTGCTACTGCAGTCAGTGAGGTTCCCTGCTGCCATGGGACATGGAAGCAGAGATCCAGCACTCTGCTTGTAGGAGTGCATTTGTCTGCAGAAGCATTTCTTCGTTATGGGGGCCTTACTCAGTGTGCAAATCTACATTCCTTCTACATACCCGGGCAGAGCCATAGCCTGTGGAAAATGCAGGGCCTGTTGGAGCTGGGGTTAATGCATCCCTCTGAGTTTATTTCTCTGAAGGGCCAGGATGGCTCTGAACAACGTCCGACGTTTGTGAGGATGAATAGTGTGATTATGCAAAGGAAAGTGGGTTGTTAGAGGGCTCCCTCTGGAAACGAGCTGAGCCATGACTGCTGACAGCAGGATGTGGCAGGTGACGCAAAAGCGACGGTTTGATCGAGTTTGACAGTCTGGCTCTAGGGAGGTTGGTATCCCAAGAGATACATACATGGATATCTGTATTTGAAGATGACCCTGTGCACTTCAGGGGCATTGTACTAGATGAGCTTTAAAGGTCCCTTCCAACCCAGATCAATCTATGAGTCTAGGATCTTCCCATGGTGCTCAACCCTGCCCTTTTACATGTGTCCTGTCAGAAGAGGAGGGAGAAGAGGAACAGGAGGAGACAATAGATGGTGAAGATTTGGATGAAGTCCACACAGAATCATCAGGAGAGGAGGAGGAGGAAGAGGTGGAGGAGGAAGGGGCTGAGAGAGCATTGCAGCCACCTCAGCAGGACCCCGAACCACAGAGCACAGTGGGAGAGCCACCAGCTGCCCCAGCTCCAGTGCCACCACCCGCTGCCCCGGCTGGTCAGGTAAGCGGCCCCGGTGCCCCAGTGCCCTGCATGGTTAAGGGAGTCCGTGCCCTGGAGAGCAGAAGTGTTTATTGCCCTTCTGCACGTATATGCAGCTGTGCCTTGTCCTCTCAGCCTGAGCATATGTCGCTTGATACGTGGCAGAAGATTGCGCTGCAGCATAAATTGAGATCCATATGGGTTGCATAAGATCCAAGCAGAGCGATTCATTTGGGGAGTTAAGTGCTTCACAATGGATGTTCTGCTCGCAGTGATTTAACTCAGACTAACTATTCTAAATGAAATGGCTGTTAAAATATTTATGCTAAGAGAATTTGGTATTCCCACTGGATTTGCTGAGCTTTCCACCACCAGGTTTCAGATCATACTTCTAATCTCTTTTCTGTGAATGGCATTGGCCACCTCCACCCTGGTCACCCAAAGCATATCTTCCGGGTGGCTGCGGGGATATCACGCAGCAAGCAGGAGAGGGAAGTGCCTGTTACAGCCTAGCAGCAAACAGATTCAGGGTGTGAATAATTTAGGCCAGCACTTCTTCTTAAGAAATGTGATTAGGGTGAAACCACAATTGATGCATATTCTAAAAGACTTACATAAGGAAAAAATATATATACTTAATCTGCTACGTTAGCTGGCCCTACATACCATTAACTGAGCAAATTCTCCTCTTCTGCAATTTACCCAGTGAAGCTGCTGAGCAGGTAAAGGCTGCTGTGAAGATATTTGAGGAGGCCAGTGTGAAAATAAGAGAGCACATAAAGAATCTTTGATTGTAGCAAGCTCCCTGCATAAACCAAGGGAAAGTAAATGCTATGGCTTCATTCTTGCTTTGATCTTGCTTGTGACTCTCCTGGGGAACAAGCAATAGCGCAAAAAGAAATGGCCTCTTGCCCCAGGGGAGGTTTAGGTTGGAGCTGAGGAACAATTTCTTCCCCTCCAGGGTTGTCCAGGGCTGTCCCAGGCAGCCCAGGGCAGGGTGGAGGGGGTCCCTGTGATCCCTGGAGGGGTTTCCAAGCCCCCCGTGGAGCTGTGGTGCTGAGGGCCAGGGGTCAGTGGTGCCCTGGCAGTGCTGGGGGAACAGTTGGTCTCAGTGATCGTAAAGATCATTGAGATCTCCCAACCAAAATGATTATAAGATTCTGTGATTCTATGATTTGAAAACATATGTGAGTTTGCAGTGATTGTGTGAAAATGCTCTTAAATCAGGCTTCATTGACTTAACCAAAGTTTGTCTTTTGAGGTTTTGCACTGACTTAACTAAACTTACGCTGCGTCGCTGATGTACTTTTTATGCTAACAAGAGCCAGACATAAGCAACTCTGCCCTGACGTGAAGATCCTCACTCATGAGGCTAAAATGGGCAAGGCAGGGCACGCTGCTGTAGCAGCTGTAAACTGCCATTAGGGGATGGTCAGACTCAGCCAGGCACGGCGTGTGGGTGCTGTGGTGTGTGGGATGTCTGTACTGCAGCTTTCACCTGCTGGTGGCAGAAAGGCAAGGCAGAAATGCTGTGGTGGTGGCGGGTACCGTCTGGGTGAGCTGAGAGCTGGGTGCAGGTGGAGAGGTGCAGTTCTGCCAGCTGCTCCTCTTCCTGGCAGAGCAACTGTGCTTGGCTTATAGCAACAGTCGCAAGGCACATGCTCAAATGTTTCTCTCCATGCCTTTGTATTCCCCTTATCCTGACCGCTCTTGTCGGCAGACTCACTGGCAAACATGTTGTTCTTAACCCAAATCCAAAGAGCCATTCTGGGGTACCTACACCTGTCATTCATGGCTGGTGTGGCTTCATGAGACTCTTACACAGAATTTCTTACATTTTTAGCATTGAATTGGGTGTTTATCTCAGTTAAGGAACCACTTGCTCGCTCCTTTCTCAGTCAGCATCCTCTTCCCAGCTAATTCTACTCTCCTGTTCTGTTTTTTGTGTATCTTATTTCCTTCCCCATATCTGTTACTCAAGTGATAGTTGCTTTTGCTTTGCATTTTGATTGTAATTCTTTCAGACCATATGGTAGGACCAGTCTATTCCTTGCAGTGAGATATAACAAACAAGGCATGCAGAGCAATGTGGCTGTGGCAGGAAGGTAACATGGTGCACTCTACTTGTTCTTCTCTTTATCTGTCCTGCTTAAGGGTGAGGTTGTGACACCAAGTGGTTCTGAACAGACCCCAGAGTCTGACACTCACGTGCCGGCCCCAGCAGAAGCCGTCGATCCCTTGTTTTACCCTAGCTGGTATAAGGCTCAGTCGCGGCAGTCGAGCAGTCCAAGCTCAACCCCGGTGAGTGGGTTGGGGAAAGTAGGGCCTCCTGCTTCTCTGGACACAAGTGCAAAGAAGGCGGGAGCCCCAGCAGCGGCAGCCATCGAGGAGAGCGCAGCAGGGAGCGGTAAGGAAAGTAATGCCCCTGCAGCAACGTCCAAGGTCAGTGCTACCGAAGTCACCCCGGAGGGTTGTGATGCACAGCAAAGCGGGAACGGCAATTGTTAAGGAAAATGTGACTTCATTTTCCTCTGCATGCTAACGAGTAAGAATAATCTCAGAAACACGGACATGGCAAATCCTCTGGACTTGCAGCTGGTTTCAAGTGTGTGACGGGCTGACTTTTCAGCTTCAGAGCAGCATGCCGATGGTTGCTTGTGCTCACCCGCCAGCGCGCCTCGCTTGTGCGAGCTGTCACCCGAGTCGCTCTCCCGCACGCTCGGGAGTTACTGGGGAGGCTGTGGCCATGTCTCTGCTCATCAGCTCTTTGCATGCGTTAGGAGCAGACACATCCCATGCATGGCATTGTCCTCGTCGGCTGCCGAAAGCCTGCGTACGTCCCGCGCCGTCCTGCAGCCGCCGCTTGAACAGCCGTGGCTTGGCGTGGCCTTCCGCAGCTCTGAGGCTGCACCGGGGTGTTCGGCTTCCCCACGGGAGCAGGAGGCTGTGCTGGCCCCCAGAGCTTTCTTGTGCCTTGGGTTGCCCCTCAGTGAGCAGGGTGATTTCCTGGGGTCAGAGCTGGTGCATTTTCTACCCAGGTTTCTTGGGTCTTGATTACAGTAGAGCATGAAGATAATCTATTCCAGTTGTGTGTTAGACTGCCAGCAGCACGATGGGATAACAGGAGACTCCTGTGCTGGGTATGGGAGAATGTTTTCCTTTAAATTACAATGCTAGAGTTGGTATAACCCGAATTTGAATATTCCTTCTTCAGCTTACACATACAAAATAAGGCCACAAAAATGCTGGGAGAGCTGGAACCCCTATTCTGGGAGCCAGGCTGGGAGAGCTGGGGGGGGATTCAGCTTGCAGCAGAGAAGGCTCTGGGGAGACCTTCTGGGGGCTTCTCGGGACTTCAAGGGGCCTGGCAGAGAGATGGGGACAGATTTTGAGCAGGGCCTGTTGGGACAGGACAAAGGGGGATGGTTTGAAACTAAAAGAGGGAGATTGAGAACAGAATGAAGGAAGACTTTTTTATACCCTGAGGGTGGTGAGAGCCTGGCCCAGGCTGCCCAGAGAGGTGGTGGCTGCCCCATCCCTGGCACCACCCCAGGGGAGGTGGCCGGGGCTCTGAGCACCCTGCTCTGGTTGCAGATGGCCCTGCTCCCTGCAGGGGGTTGGTCTGGATGAGATTTAAAAGGTCCCTCCCAACCCAAACCGTTCCATGATTCTCTGAAACTTCACAAAGAATTGAAGGAACAGAGCTGAGGGAGCTGTGTGTGAAGGATTTGCACACTGCAGCAGCTCCTGCCCTAGTGCCTGGCCACCAGCCCATGGGCAGCACTCTAAATTAAACCCTCCTGGTTTACAGGCTTGAACTGTGCAATTTAACAAAGCAGTTCCCCCTTTATGTGTGATGAGAGGAGACTAAGTCTGTGTGTGTGAAAAAGCACAAGTGGGTAGTTAGTGTTTCATGCTGCTCCCTTTAAAGCTGGAGGCGACCGTTGAGCGTACGTTCACCCCACCATGATAACCCATCACGGGGTGGGGAAAAAGTTAGAAGGAGAAAAAGCAGAGTGACCAAGCCAGGGAGGGCAGTGCCAGGAGATGATGCTGTTGTCAGATTTGCAGGTCTGAGCTGAAATGTGTTTATGTCACGAGCAAAAATGGCCCCTGTTGTGTGGCAGGGATCATTTTTAAGTATGTGAACTTCGTTTTGTTTTTCCTGCATGTGATTTCTACACAACCCACTCTGGATTTGTTGTATTTTTCTTCAAACCCTGGCCTATGTTCCTCGCACCACTGTTTGTACTCCCTTCCTCCAGTTAAAGGGTAGCATGGAGAAGTGCTGTGGAAACAGAGCTTTTTCACTGATCGTGGTGATAATGATGAGTTCCTGTCACAACAACACTGGTGAAGCACTCTTCTTATTTTCTCACAGGGGTTAGCATTCTGCATCTCACTTTTGGCATTTCTTATCATACTACATCATCTTTGGAATCTGGTTCAATACATGATTTGTACTTTCATGGGTAGGAAATATTTTGTTTTACTGTTAACTAACAGTTAAAATACTGTCTCTGGTGATGTTCCTACATGGTTTTAAAGGATTTTCCCCCTGTCTTCCCATCCAAAACCATCATGCCAGTTTACAGTACAAGCTGCCTAAAACATTTCTTCCTCGCACCTTCGGAACGCCACCCTTCAGCTTACTCCTGCATGGTGAAACATTGCATCTCCCTGGGTCAGAGGAAAGGGACATTCAGTCCCTCAGGTAGACGGGCTTGTATTTCAGTTGCTCAGATGACCAGCAGGGTGGAGAGCCTGTGGGTTGACAGGAGATGTGAGGAGCGCCGAGCTTGTTCAGCCCAACAAATGGGGGAGGAAGATCTAGAGAGCAGTGGTTGTTATAAGAGGGGTAAACATCAGCAAGAAAAACCTGCTGAATTATCCTGCTGCCAGGATTCCACCATAAGCAAATGGGTGGTGCTTCCTCAGGAGCCCCAGGGAACAGGACTCAAGCCATCCCCCCAAGGTACCACCACCGTGGAGAGAGTCCCCTCACACCCCAGCCCACAGAGCACACCCCACATGTTGGGGACTCCTCTCAGGTCCTTTTTCCCCCCAAAAAAACCATCCAAAGCCATCTCTACCACATTCCCAGCCAGTGTGGAGTACCAAACATGGCCCTGAAATGCATCCCCACGCAGCTGGGGGGATTGTCACCCCTTAGAAAATACTTCTCTGCAGGCAAAGGCTTTTCTTCCTAAGAGCTGGATTATCCACAAGATCACGGGCTGAGAACTTCACTACCCAGTGAAGTTGTCCTGAATGCAAACACTGTAAATTAAACCTTAATTATCCCATAGCATCTCTTCTGGAGTAGCTTCTTTTTGGTAGATGCTGTCCATGATACAGTTCTTCCAGCTCCAAATTCACACCCCTCTTTAGTAAGACATAAGACAGAAACTGAATCTCCAAAGTGACATGGCTGATCTGCAGAGAATTCCGTGTTTTCACCGGGGTGTTCCATCATATTTACTGAAGACCAAAGAGCTCTGACACAAACCAACCATAGTTACCTTGGGGTATTTGCTTTAATGATGAAAGAATTCCATTTCTGGACTATTCTTCAAGGCAAAGATGCTTGGTTTTCCCTGCTCACTTTCTGTGTTGCACTCTAAACACCGTACAGCGTGATATGGTGCGTTGGTGCAAAATGACAAATCATTATTCAGCTGCTACGTGCAAAAATTCCAGCACTATGAGTGGAGTAGATCTCCACCAGTAAAAGGGGAAGGGGGAGAGGGGAGAAGCTGTCACCTCTGCTTTAGCTGCCTAAGCTATACAAAAAGATGCACTGTCTGGTGGAAATCTGAATTTGAAAAGCATCAGACACTGTGAATCTCAAATTTATGGATCGTGGTTTCATTCTCAGTTCTTTGTGTTGGGTTTTCAAAATTTGTTGTACATTGCGAGAGCACATGGAGTGTGTTTGTGCTCCTGGGAAATCAGGCATGCAAAAGCATTATGCTCTTTTCCCCTCTCTTTCTTTTTTAATTCAAAATACCTTTTGAAATTAAAAACAGACAAATGCAGAAAGCTCTCATTTCCACCCTTTGAGACCTGTTTCTATGTGGAATTTAGCGACAGCTTTACGATTTATTTAATCAGGTAATAGAAAGGAGGTGAGGGAGAAAGGCATTTTGGTCTTAGGCTGTTTGCATAAAAATTATTTTCTTCTCCATGTGCAGTGAGGTGGTTGCTTAGACAGTTTATCTGTCGTGTGACATATCAGGTCACTGCTCTGCTCTTTTTGTGTGATAAGCCCCTGAAAGCCAAATAACAAAATCACTTTGAATAACTGGAATAATAATTTCTAATAATAATATAAATCTACATGACTGTCATGATAAAAGGAGCACATAATTTATATTCAGGCTGGTTTAACAGAATGTACTGATAGGGATTTCCTTGGTTTTCAGCAGCAAAAAGAAGTCAGTGCCACCTATTCATCCCTAAATCACAGTAGGGAACCCTGCACTAGAGAGACACATCCCTCCTCGGGAGTGCCTCAGTCAGGAGTACGGTCACTGCCAGCTGCTCCTGCATCTGAGGAAGGATGAGGGGCATCTCCAGTCAGAGAGGCAGTCCACCAGCTGCTGCTGGCTCACACTTGTCACCTCTTGGTGTCTGCCTGTCGAGTGTAGGGTGACGTCAGGCTTCACAAGATCTTCACACACAGAACCACTCTAACCCTTGGTTTGTAATGGAGGAGTCCCAAAAAGGAGCAGTGATGGGTATTTTATAACAAAAATTATTTGTGTTGTCACTGGAAGGAGGCAGAGCCCAAAACACCTTCTATCTGCTCAAATTATTTCAGTCTGGTTAAAATACAGAGGGCAATGGATGCATAGGGAAAAAGTTTATTTGCTCTTTTCCCTAATCAGATCTTTGTAGGCAACATCTCTCATGCAGTGACACCATATAAATTGGTGAGAGTTCATGAAAGTCCTGTGTTCACCTGGGTCTGTGCTTATCCAGTTTATTTCACCTATGATCAAGGACTGGACCTTGTATTGTGTTGCTCACATTCCCTGCTGAAGAGGCTGTGGCTCTGGAGGACTTGAGCGCATGCATTGAGTTAGAAAGGAAATGCAAGTTAATCATCCCCAAACAGTATTCTGATCTAATTTCCCTTTGCTGCCAATAAGTACAGTGCTTTAATTCCATGAGGATATGAAATATAATCAGGACTGAGCTGTTTGGGGGGGGAATGCTGATGGAGTGGCCTGTGTTAATCTTGTTTCATTAGTTTTAAAATTTTCTATTACTTGCTTGCAACCTTCTGCCTTCTGCCAGAATTACCACAGGGACAGTCCTCTCTGTATTCATGTGCTGTAGTTCTCTTTGCCCTGCTGCTGAATGCTTCAATTTCACTCGGTGATCCTTCAAATATTTTTCCATGAGGCAGCTTTAAATCATATGTCAAAGAGGTCAGTACTTGGCTAAGCTGTAGCCGATTGGCTGTCATGTCAATATGCAGACAAAATAGAATCATTGAAAACCAAAATGAGCCCGAGGGAGCTCACGCTGTGCTCGTTGCCCACGTGCCCCTGTGGTACGGTGTGGTGTGGTGTGGTCCACGCCTTGGCGCGGCGCTGCTCTGGAAGGATGGCACGAGTGCAGCAGCAGTGCACAAGTAACAGTTCCCTTTCGGTCTTTGCCGGTCTGCTCAGGTAAGGAAGAGAAGTCCCTCCTTCAAGCCAGCTGCTCCAGGAGAGGGAATTGCTTGCTTGAGAGCGGGAACTCTTGCAAGGCTGGATCTTGAGGGAATGATGCTAAGCGAGGGTCTCCCTCCCCTTTGGCCCACCTGGTGTAGCTTTCCCAGTTTGTCCCAAACCAGTCTCAAGAACAAGTCAGTGCCAGGAGTAGGTGCATCCCAGCAGCTCTCTTCCAGGAAGCCCCCAGAAGCTCTCAGCTCCCTGAAACCACTGTGTTTAGCATTTATGAAGGATTTGAGAATGCAGAGAGCAAAAGCCAGCTTGATATTTCCCATCTAGATCTTGATATTCTTGTACTGTATCTCAGGTAGAAAACTGGATGGGTTTATTTCTGTACCATTAAAAAGTCTGCAGGGTTTGTCTGAATGAAAAATGGGTCATCTGTCCTCTGTGAAGTGGAGCCTTTTGCAGCAGACCCATGAATCAGCTAGTATACAAGCCCAAATTAAATTCTGTTTGAAGCTTCTTCCTAAACTTCTCTTCAGTTTCTCCTGGAAACACCCAAAGTGTTCAACCTATAGCTGAAGTACAGGGCAAGCACTACAGGCAAGAAACTCAGCCAACAATCCAAAAACTCTGCCTTTGCTTCCCTGCAGTTTGACTGAGAGAGTTGGGACTTGGTCACAGTGGCCAGGTCTGAGCCCGCTCGGGCTGATGTTCAGCTGGTGGCAAATTCTGCCTGTAAATTTCCATTTTACATCTTGACTTTGTGCTTCGGGTGAGAAATTTTTTTCCCACAGTTTAGCAAATAACATGCAGAGACAATCAGGGAAGTCTTGATTGTTCCTCTTTTAACACCTCTCTCCCCCTTGCTTCTGAGAATTATCTGAGTGATTCAGAGGCAGCAGTGACGAGTCGTGAGGGCAATGCATTAAGACCAGCTTTCAGACAACAGGTTTCTCATAATTAATATGAGTGGCAAATACTTCACCTGAAGTTTTACCTCGAAGAGTCTGCGCTGATTTGTCTGGTGAGTCATAGATACCATCTGATTTATGTATATTACATTTTTTTCAGTCCATTACTAGCAAAAGGCCCTCCACAATGACAGCGTGGACAAAATTATTTCTCCTGTTCAATTATTACAAAGCCAGACTCACCTAAATGTTGTCTTTCTGCATCTAGCTCATTTAAATACTGAATTCTGCCTCCACTCGACCTCCTCCTCCAAGCATCACTTGTTCTGCTCACTGTTAAGGTGTCTGGAAAGAAAGTAGTCTGTAAACAGAAGATATTTCTTAATCATGGATGAACTGTTGCTGTTTTACATCACATACTGGTAGATTTATGTCACAACAGCACAAGCCATCCATCTGTGGAATATTAGGTTAGTTGTCATCCTACTGCCTTGAGACAGTTCAGGCTTTCAGTGCAGCCACAAGCTCAGCTACAGAAAGCAGTGCTTGCAGTCCTGTAACCATCAGAGATGGATCAATATTTAAATACCAGCCTGTCTGACTGAAAATCCCACTGGTGGCAATTAGTGTACTGGGCTCGAGTCCTTGGGTTGGGATATAGTATCATGGCCAGCTTTAAGGGTCCCTTCCAACCCAAACCAGTCTGTAATTCTAAGATTCTGTGATCCTGTGATCCAGTGTCTGATGTAGATGTCCCTCTTTGAGCAGAGAATGAGGATCTCACAATCCTGGGCAATAAGTGATCTGACTTTCTCATTGCTTTTATTTGTTTTAATTTAGAGAGCACCCTATAAAATCTGCCTGAGCCTATCTCAGTCTCCAAAGGTGGTGATCGAAATACTGATGCAGTCCCTCAGAGCGCTCCTGGCTCAGCACTTCTGCACACAGAAGGGACTTTTTTCATGATGAAACACTTGCTGTCTGACTTGCTCTATTACAAAACACCTCACTGAGGCAAAATCGCTGTCGTTTCCCCCCTCAGTGCTGGTGAGCCTTTGCAATGCCTGGCACCAGATGTGTTCTTTATAATACCTTCCTTTTAATACATATCCACAATTTCATAATTTAATCTCCTAAAATAGATGTATTCCTTTTTTTATTAAAAAAAAAAAGATAGATGCCTGGCCAGGTGCAGGCCAATTCCAAGCTTGTCTTTGGTGAGAGTTCCCTGTGCTCTGTGCTCTGTTACATAATGTTCTGCTCAATAACTGTGATTGAATCTGAGGCTTTAAGAGCAGCATTTATCACAGCTTCCTTGGACTTCACCTGGGAACAGTGTGAGATGGGCAGAAGGAAGCTTGATTTCATATCTTGCCCAAGAGTTGGCCAAGTGCTGTGCAAGCAAGGCAGCGTTGCTCATGGGTGAGCAGAGATTAGGAGGTGAGATGTGATATGACAGATGCCCGTCCGGGAAGTCACCGTGCTGCTCTCTGAGCAATGTATTGTTGGAGTAGAGTCATTTCTTGGCTACCAGCTTCAGTTGCTGTGGCTGTAGTAAGGAGGCAATTCAGGCAAGTGAAGACATGGAAAAACAAGCACACAAATGAAAAGGGGAAGCAGCAACAGGTGATGAGAGAACAAAAATGTTTTAGCTGTGGCCATGACTTTCTTTTCTGTTATGGGGTGGCTTTAAAGAACAGCAACTGGTTGCTTTAGCTGATGTCCCAGCTTCCTGCGTCTCCCCCAGCGTGGCTGTCTCTCAGAGGAGGTGTGCTGTTTCCACAGCTGCCAGATGTCACCCCTTGCACATGTACAGCAGCCCAGGTCAGTCAGTCAGTCACTCGCCCTGTGTGCAGGGCCCCAGCCTCCACGCATGGTATGTGTCTACACCTCGCAGCTCTGCTGGCTCTGTTACCTGATCCTGTGAATGGAGCTCCAGCCTGAGTCACAGGCTGACCTGGCACTCGCTCTCATTCACTGGATTGACAAAAATACCATTTGCAGAGGAAGAAAAAGCTTTAATTTACAGCAGTCCATATGACTCAAAGGAAAGGCTCCCTGGCAGAGGCAGACACGACATTAAACCAGTACTGCTCCTGCCTGAAAGCTAATAGTGAAGTTTCTTTGACATGGATTAGACGGGTTACTGTCAGGAGAAGTTACTGGAAGGTCTTCACTTCACATTTGACTTGTCGGTCTGAAATCCTATCTACTCGTCTGGTGAAGCAGCAGTAGGAGAAGGGGGGAGAACTGGCAGCCATGTGATTTCTGGCACTGGTGGCCAGTCCTACAGCCTCTTGGGATGAGTATTGCTTTGCTAGGCAGCTCTCCAGCAGGGCTGGAATGGATGGAAATGATACATGGCTGGTTGATCAAGAGATCCTCAAAAACTTCACTCAGAGAGAAACGAAGAATGATGTGTGGATAGATCCCAGAAAGACTGTTCTGATTGTGCAGCCCTCACATTCACATGTTTGTAAGACTCTCCTCTTGGGTTTCCTTCATTTTCTAGGACAGTGGCAGGACGAGGTTTTAAGTAGATCTGTAATGAATCACTCAGCAAAAAGGAACGCCAGCGAGGTGCAGCAGTGGGTGAAATATTACACAATGTTGCATGATTTCTGCCCTTTTTGTTCGAGTCATGGAAAAGATAGGTGACATAATTGAGGAAATTGTATTTCCTTTGTCCCAAGTGACAGTTAGAAGAAAGCTGCTCTCTCGTACCTCCCTCTACAAGTGCTTCCACCAGTGGTTCAAGCACCTGGACCTCCATATCTCATGGGAGATGTGTGGCTCCTCTACCAAGATAAGCTAGCTGGGCTGTTTTCCTCTGAGATAAATTTGGTTTCTTTAAGATTATGGAAGAGACATTCCATTAGACATTATATGCATGATCTTAATTGTAATACAATGACAATCTCTTGGAGAAAGGGATCTCCTCCCATTGGACTTCTAAAATTCATTACTGACCACTGTTAAGAGAGTGACATCTCTAGGACTGTGACTGATGGGGCTTGTCTGTGCACACTGTCTGCTACCACATGTACTCTGTGGCAGGCAATCGTAGCAATTATTTTAGAGAATATTCTGTTGGCTTTCACTGATAAAAGATCCATACAAAATAAGGAGCCTCTTAGCTTGAAACAATACTGTTGTGATATATGTGACAGCTGCCAGCTGTAGCGCCGAAGAAGCTCGACTGCATAAAAATATGAAAACAAAATGCTTGAGCTAAAGTTTAAACTATTTAAAAATAACCTGTTGTGCTCCCTTTGTTTCCGCTACCTGGAAGTGTCGAGTGCCAGAAGTGTAACACTTGACATTTGAGGCAGACAAACATAGCCTACAGATTCTGTGATTGCCTTGCAACCAGCAAGCAGTTTTTAATCATGCCTCTTCTTGTCAATGCTGGGGGTTGTTTCCAAACAATCAGCAGAGATATGGGAATTAACTTCCATTTCTTACTCATTTTCTGAGGCTACAGAAACAGGAGAAGCAAGAAGCTTGTCTTTTCACTGCTTCTCTCCCCAGGACCCCCGTTTTCTCTCAGTTTCTCACTCTTGCTTTCCTGCTGGATCAGGAGGAGGTAGCAATGGCATTGGGCAGTCCATGTGCCTCTGAGGGTGTAGATCCATCTTTTTCTCTGGCAGCAGAGGTGATTTAGGGTTTCTTGCCAAATGGCCCTGCTCCTTATTCCTGCCCAGATGCCACCACTCACATGGCATTTCTGCTGAGGCAGCTGTTTCTTGGGCCCAGTTGGAATCAAATCATTCAAATGGTCCAGGTTTAAAAATATCTTCCTTCACCTCAAAAAACCATCCAGAAGCTGATGTCATTCCAGTGACATTCCCATTCCTAGCGCAGCCCCGCAAGCAGCCGCAGCAGCGCAAGCACGGTGAACCAGAGGCAAAGCAGAAGGGGTGGATGGGGAGCTGAGAGGCAGGACCTGCTTTGCTTAGCAGTGTTGCTCCAGAAACTGCTCACAGAGCTGCCCCAGAGGGTCGTTAGTAACCAGCCATCCCCTCCAGCTGCCCAGCTGTAAGAAATAGCTCCCTGTCCTAGGGCAAACGCACTTCTGACAAGCCACATGCATTCTTTGCTCACTTACTCTGCTGGAAATGTTGGCCCTTCTCATTAATTCGGTCAAAACCGAGACCACGACTCCACAGGATGGTAGAATTCAGCAACAGTTCAGAAATAACATACTCAGGTGACAAAAGGTGTTCAACTGCTACAAATCCAGTAGGTAGAAGCATATACGTTCCAGAACTGAGGATATTTTTACCTTGCCAACAAAGGCATGATCTATTCTCCTGTGGCCGGTATAAAACCAGTGACTATTTTTTTTTCTGATTAATTAAAAAAAAAAAAGTTGATCTTTTAGTTATACTTAGTCCAAATAAAAGATAGCACTGGGTGATCTACAGCCCTGGAGCAAACACCCATTTCAGTCCTCATTTCTCCTATTTCTCCCATCTCTTTGCAAGCTGGTGTGACATAACCTCTGAGAGAGACATTATCACTATGGTTTCTCCAGATCCACCTTATCAGAAACCATCAAAAATAAGCAAAAAATTGCCAAAAGAAAAACCAATTTAAAGAAGACTATGAAAACCCTTCACCTTTCCTCTACAAGATTAGAGTTACTAATCTTGTAAAAATAATAGTGCAGTCAAAGTTCTCGATTCCTATCAAGCAATTTTCTGATATCCCAAAGTATTTGGCTGCAGTCTTTCTTGGGTAATTACTTAAAAGCCAGATCTAGTGTAACCCGGGCACCAAGGGTGTTTCTAGAGTCTGTGGAAAGAAGCAGGTACCTCCAGAGGGCAACCTACCCTGTAGACACTCCTTTTAGGATGGGACAAGTCACCCTCTGGTTGTCCCTTTCTCTCATCACTCCCATTAGAGGGGGTGAATAGAGTTTGCCTGAGCAGATATCTCATTTCTGGATGACTCAGGTTTGGTAATATGGATCCTGGTCTTTGTACCTGAAGGCTATGGAGATTAGTGGTGGTAAAGCAGAAAACTCTGTAGACTTCACCGTGTTTCAGGTATCTAGAAGGCCTAGACTGCCTGTTTCTCCCCAGCATAAAGAGCATAACTGCTGGGCCCTAATAAATGATAGTAATATGACAAAGCCACCCCACTCACCCCTTCCCTCCCCTCCACACCCTTTACAAGAGCCTTGCACAGGTTTCATTAAGGAAGCAAACACCAAAAGGTGCTGAATGCCTGCAGCTAAGGTACAGCCCATCGGGTCAAGCTCCGAAATCCCTATGAGGTTTATGTGTGCAAATTCTGGTGTGCCAGGTGCTGAGGAGAGCTGAATGGCTGCTCAGTGGAGTTGTGGTTGCTCAGCACCTCCAAAGAATTGGCGTGTAAACTCCAGCCTTACGGGAAAAGCAAATCCAACCATCAGTCATGTAGGGTGTGCTTCCCTCCTCGCTCCATGAGCTGGCCTGGTGCTTACTGAAAGCATCATCTGATGTCACTTGGCACCACAGGGGAAAATGTAAATCAAAGTGTAAGCATTCAGCACTCTCTCAGCATTGGCCTAATGTGATTAATGTAATCTGAGGTAAACACTTGAGCTATTCCCCATTACTGTTAGGGACCCGAATCAAGGGCTGGGACTTGTTCTTCTAGGTAAGGTGGAAAACAAGCCCTACCCATGAGATCTCCAAGACTAAGATAAAGCTCAGGTAGAAGCTTGACAATGGTTACCTAATAGCAGTGGACAGACACAATGGAGTGTTGAATCTGGAGCGTCTGGAAGGTGTGTGGCAAGGGCTGTGCTGTGCTCAGCAGAAATACCTCCTCTGGCAGCAGAGGCAGGCTGCGGTAGCTGGGAGAGCGAGGTGATCTGGGATGAGATTGCAAGGACCTGCAGTGGGATCAGATACCCAAATCCCACTGATGCTGAGGAGACCTGCTTCTGCTTTCTATCCTCCAGAACCCCACTTGGCTGAAAAACAGTTGTTTTCTGTAAAAGTCTACAGCTGAATTCTTTGTCTCAGACAATCCCAGTGCACTCTATAGCTCTGAGTTGTGTGGGCTGCCCTTGGAAGGAGGAAATGAACTTAATAACGTGGGCAGAGTTGCTCCTGGCACCTTCTGCCTCACTTGAGGACAGCGTGCCTCAGTTGCTGCATGACTCAGAGCAAATGCTGAAGTGTCGCAGGTGTGAAAACACGACTCGAAAAGCCAAGGAATGGCCCCAGTGTCAGTTTTGCACTAAAGCACTCCCGGCTGGCTGCGATGGCAAACAACTGCTCTTGGAAAGGCCCATCGAGGCATGGCAGGCTGGCAGGGGCTGAGTCCTGTGAGGAGCGGGCAGTAAATGCTGCAGCCAGCCAGCCAAACCCGGTGGGAATATGTTGGAGCTCCAGCACTGTTTTGCTGACACAGGCAGATGTCATCACGGCAGAATATGAAGGAGTTAACATTATGAAATACAGTTTTGGCAGTGATGCAGACAAAGATTGTTTTGTTTGAAACGCAGCTGCGGCGGTGTTGGTTAACAAGGTGATGCAGTCACCTTGCCAGCCTAAGTCATTGCATTGTGCTTTTTTCCTCCTAACATGTTAGGTCCAAATCCTATGAAACAAGCTGCTCAACTTGAAGCCCATAGGTAGTTCTTTGCTTCAGAGTTACTTTAGTTTAACGTGTATTTCTGAGCAGTGGTTGGTTGGAACAGCAAGTGGAAGCGCTAGCAGAAGCCTGTCTTGCATGGGAAGAGAAATGACAAGGTAGCAGTGTGGGTTTAAGTAAAAAAGAGCAAAAATGCAGGAAATTCTTTTTTAAACCTCTTACCAGTCCGATTCCTTTGCAGGGTGAGAAGTGAGGAGTGCTGTCCCACCCCTGCACACACGCACTGCTGAGGCCTCGGTGCACAACCAGTTTCAAAATGACTCTTGGCTAGTCCAGGAACTCCAAAGATCCTTCCAAAAATTAAAGGCAAAGTTTTCAACATCACAGAGGACTAATTAACCACCCATGCTCTTGCATTTACTGAGATCAAGAGAGTGCAGAATCCATTACGGCTCAGAAAGTCTAGCCACGTATTTCCTTCTGTTACCTGACTTTTGTAATAGGGTTGAAAGGTTTGCATTCAGCACTTTCCAGGGCTGAGAGGCACATCTTCTAGCATCAGGACTCAGTGAACTACCTGCCTTTTCAGCTGAAGGCCTGGCCCCTGTGAGCCCCATTCTTTGCAATACTTTTCCATCAAGATGGCCCTTCTCACCAGCACTGCTGAAAATGGACTTTTGTAGCCAAGTAGGCAGCAGTTTCTCCCAGGTTTTTCACCTTGCTTGTGCTCTCGTTAAAGTTCATGAGAAAGTTAGCAAGCAAAAGCTACACACTTCTGCAAGATCCATGTCCATAACAATCCCTTCCAAGCCCTGCATTTTGCAGTGAGTGCTGTGCTTTGACAATAGAAATCTAAGTCAAAGATTAGTTCACTTTTCAAACAGTGAAGTGGATTCTCAGGTAATATTTCATTGGAACAAGTAGGGCTATTCCAGTCAAGACCAACTGAGGATCTGGGTCAAAAAAAGGAGCTATGAACCCTAATTAGATATAGAGGAAGAAACAAGGAGCTACATTTCTCATACCTCCCTGCTGTCTTGTTTGTTGGTGTCATGACACTGAAATAAGTAGTAACTGGAATGAAGCCCAGCAGCTAATTTATACCTAACATACCATTCGTTCTTACTAATTCCTGTGGCACACTTTAACACTAAGCACTTACAAAAATGCTTAGGAAAATCATCCATCCCACGCTTCAGTTCCTCACAAGCATCCCTGCTTCATTGTTTGTTCCTGGATCTGTCTGTTAGCATCACTGCTTTGGTAACTGTCCAGTTTAGGACACTGTTTAAATGATTGAGATGTGTTAAAATTCAGAGGATGCTACTCTGTCATTTTCCCTCTATTGAGCAGTATTTTGACATCCAGTAGTTCTCCTGAGATCATGCTGAAGTTCCCAGTGTACAGGGAAACCCTGCACAGAGAAGGCTGGCACTGTGGCTCTCTTCATTTCAAGCACGTACAGCGACGTATGTGCATGTCTAGGAACATAGAGGGGGAAAAACATCCTGGATACTGCAAGTTAAATTGTGGGTTTAATGATGATGTGAGGCATCCCTTAGCTACTGGACCACCCATTTTTATATATATCATCTTTCATGGGATTTCTGATACTATCACAAAGCCAATCTTCCTTCTCTGCCAAAGGGATCTGAAAACACTGGAGCCAGTAAAACTATTTCTGCATCTTATACTGGTCTGTTAAATATGCAGCTAATTTTAAATAATAATAATTCCCATGATTAGCTGCTACAGTGTATCACGTCCAGATTCCTTTTTTCATTGTAAACATAGGATACCTGTGCAAACAAACCAGAATCCAGCCTGGGCCGTAAGCAAAACCTTCTATCTCTGTATTATTTATTTCCTGTTCTTGGCCTGGGTGAAATTGAAATGAAATAAGTATGAAAAGACTTTAAAAACAAAACAAAAAGCAAAACCAACAAACCACATCAAAGGCAGATTTCATGACAGCAGAACAAGTATCATTTTGAGTGGCAATCCACTGACAATGACTTCTGGCTTCAGTCCACATCAATCTGGAGGCCTGGCTCCACAAGCCAAACTGGCTCAGGATCTCTTCTACACAGGCAGTTTTCACCTTTGGTGCAATAACAATATTCCAGAGGTCCAAATCCAGGCTAAACCCTTTGCACAGGTGTGACGCGCTCACCCGGTGTTATCCTTCCTCTGCTGTTGTCCATGGCAAAAGCCCCTCTGACTTCTCTGGCGTGAGAAGTCTGGCAGGCCTCCCCAGATTTCCACACTCCCTGCCTTCTCCCCTCTTCCCCACTTCATTCGGGGCTTCTGCATGATGTGAGTTCTTAAGGATTTTAATGCAATTCATCTTTTCCTCTTCCATTCGTCAACCTTTCCTTCCTTTACAGACTGGTTCTGAACCATCTCCCCAAGGACAAGTGGAGGAAACTCCCGTGAGCAATGAGAGGAGTGACGAGCCGGCTCGTCATGTCTTCTCCTTCTCCTGGTTAAACTCACTGACTGAATGATGACTCACTCTGGCTGGCTTCTGGTGTGCTTCTCATCAGAGGGACCGTGAGCGCCGGCAGCCTGGCTGCAGTCGACAAAGAAACTGGCCTGGAAAGGGACATCCGAGCAGGTTTCATTCCCAGGAACTCAGCTGACCTCCACATCGTGCCCGGCCCTTGAGATGACAGCCACGAGATCAATGGGAGCATGGGGACAAATTTCTATACTGTATTGTAGGCAAGATTTTTTTCCAGTAACTTCTTGTTTCCAAGGGAAAATAGCATCCCTACAGCTGTAGGCTGAGCACTGCTAGTCTTTTGTTACTCACCTTTTGGCACATCCTTGTGTAGGTGTAAATGCTTCACCAGTGCTGGTTTGATATTCACTAGGAGCATCCTTTGCCAAAACAGTGTCTCTCCTCAGTACCCTCCTGCGTCCCCACTCAGCAGAGCTGGTGACTTTGGTGACACTGTCACACCCTTGTCACCCCCAAGTCAGGACTGTGCCTAAGCACCTCCCTGCAGCCACTTGTAGTCCCCTCCCCAGGGTCCTGGTGCCTCCCCAGCTGAGGAGGCTGAACAGAGGAGGGGACAGGGAAGCTGCCATCCCTTCCTTCACACTTGCCACAATCTCCATCCATGTCTCTGCAGTCGCCTGTGTGTGTAGGAAAAGAGGCACGTTCTTACACAAAACCAGAATGCAATCAGGTGGTCACAGGTTTCACCTGAAGGCCCTGTGCTGCTCTGTATAAAAGACAAATGCTGAGCCTCCTGTTCCATGTGCGTGGCAGACGTTGACCCGTCCAATGAAATCAAACTGAAAAGAAGCTCTGCAACTTGTGCACAGGATGACACCCTGCAAGTTTTGTCACTGGGGCTGGGGTGTCAGCACTTAGCAGTGTTTGTGAGAGAGGGGCAGGTTGCCTGGAGTGCTGGTGCCATAGGGGACCGAGCGTCCAGTTCTGCGCTAGGGTTAAGAGCAGATCTTTCCAGCAGCCCCAAGCCAAGCCCTAACCACATCGTTTTGGCAGAGGACTGTGGGACTGTGGGGCTGCGCTGGACCCCAGCAGGTCTGGTGAGCTGGCAGTGCCTGGTCAGGAGGCTGTGAGGGGTCACCCCCAGTCCTGGCTGCCCCTCACTTACAGGGCTGAGTCTCATCAACCCTCACTTGGATCTGTTTCCCTTGGAAGAACGTTCTTGCAAGAGAAGTTTTGGGGCATTGCATAGGCAAGCTCCAGGCAAAGCTTTGAGACACACAGCCCAGAGCTGCTCTGCCACCGCCTCCAGCTGCTGGAGCAGCTTTTCCCTGGGATTAGGTTTGGGGTGAAGGTTTTCCTGTTTTCTCCAGAGAATTTTCCCCAGCTCCTTCTGGGAAGCTTCTCCACACTCACCACCACCTCCCCAGCACCCCTGGAAGGGACCCAGCTTGGGCACCACTGCCAGGATGAGGGGAGCTGCTGGGACAAGGAGGAACCTGCCTCTCTGGGGTGTGGAGAAGAACTTGACCTTTTGGGGTGCGGCAAGGAACCTGCCCTTTTGAGATGAGGAGAGTGTGAGCAGATGTAGAAGGAGAACACAAAAGAGATTTGCCCAACACTGTGCTCTGGCAGGAGGAGGCTGCCTGGCCCCGGCCACAGCGACAGGAGCTGGGGAGCCTCCTTGGGGGGCTGCTGAGGGGGGAGCTGGCAGGGCTGGGGGCGACCGGCCAGCCCCCGACCCCACATCCCCTCCCTCGTCTCTGGGAGGGGGCAGTGCCGATGGGGGCCACATGTCG
>VWZY01011066.1:127619-142437 GCA_013399075.1 Chloroceryle aenea
AGGGAGCGGAGCCCGGGCGCCGCTCCGCCCGCTCCTCCTCCCCTGCCACTCCGGGCACCGCCGCCTGCTCGTCCCGGCCCTGCCTCCGTGCTGCCAGCTCCCACTCCCTCGCTCTCCATTGTCTTTCCCATTTCTTGCGTGGAGGTAGCAACTGCGCTTTTTTGCCCGTATTTTTTTTCCTCCTCCACACAACTGGCAGATCTTCCCCATCTCTTTGCCCCTATGGTCCTGTGCTTCCCGGCCCTACCCTCCAGCGCATCCTAATCCCATGTCGAGCTCCCTTGGAAGTGCTTTCCCATCTCCCTTATGTCTGCATGCTCCAGGCTGTATTCCACCCATGTCTCCAGCTGGGGTGCTTACCCTCAGATCTCCTCTTCCAG
Organism: Chloroceryle aenea; assembly: GCA_013399075.1. Classification (NCBI taxonomy): domain Eukaryota; kingdom Metazoa; phylum Chordata; class Aves; order Coraciiformes; family Cerylidae; genus Chloroceryle; species Chloroceryle aenea. The sequence goes on from VWZY01011066.1 coordinate 128,000, forward strand.
GAGTTTGCACTGCCTATAGGAATGACTTCTGGCCAACACCCATTCCGTGCCTAGTGGGTGTTCTTCAGTTTTGCCATCCCATCAGCCTTGCTACTGCATCTCGGTCCTGCTCCTCACTGCCTCTGTTGCCAAATTAACCACGTCCTTCCCTTTAAACTGGAAAATTGTACAGAAAATCCACTGGGTTTATCCACCTTAGGCTGTAAATGCTTGGGGTCACACACCTGCACATCTCCCAACGTGGTGAGGAGTTTGTTTCATCAGACCACGGGGAGTGGTCATGTGCCACTGATGCTAAATCAGTGGTGAATCTGAAATCCATTTCCTTAATAAAATAACAAAGTTCAAACAACTTAATATATGAGGCTGGCCACAGCCCAGTTCTGATCATCTCCTTAGGGATGCAATTCACTTTAATTTGTGTTACACCGACCTCCAGCCTCGGACTCTGTTGGTGAAGTGCCAAACAATCAGATCTTGTGCACTATAAAGAAGCAAATGGAAAAACAGGTAGTAATGTCAGAGATTTGTCTCTGCATCACCTCTGCTGTTAGCTGAGGCATTCGGGAACTGAAATGCGCATTACAATGAAAACAGAGTGGAATATATTGTGTGGATCGTCGCAGCAGAAGCTATTTGTATGCTTTTAAAGCATGTCAGCACTGCTCTCGGTGAGAACAACAAGAGGTTCAAAGAAACAGGAGCTAAGTTCAATCAGTTGATGGAAAATGCAAGAGGCACTTATTAAACTCAAACCCTCCAGATGTACTCTCGGGCGGGCTTTATCACAGTGTCTACACTTTTAAGTTTAATACACCTTTTAAAGACACGAAACTTCTGAAAATAATCTGATCATAAATTTAAAGAAGGAAGCATCCTGATCCCAATGCATTTTTTTAGCATCGTGGGTGAGATCTGAATAAGGCATAGAGCTGCATCTCTCCAAAGGATGGATGCCAGTGAGAACTGCTCAGATTATTTTATGGGTTTCATAATTTACAATGTTCTTTAGGTCCCTTTAGGCAGGCAGTGTTGTCCCTTGAAGAATTACAGGGAGAGCAAACAGAGCACAGGAGTGGGCTAGGAGAGCTCCTGCAGTTTCCACAAGAGCTGTACAACCTGCCAGGTTCTGCTCTCCTTTTCCCTGACCCCTGGCTCTCAGCAGGGTCTGCAGTGTCTCACACACGCTTGTTTCTAATCCAGCATTGCCCTTTTTCCCCACAGATCCTGAACTATGTGTGAGAGGGTTGGCAACAATTGAAAGGCAGGGAAGAATGAGAGACATTTGGGTGCCTTGATAATGAGCAGTATAAACCACCCCAGATACACAAACCAAAAAGTACTTCCCTCAGCACTTCAAGTGCAGAACTGACTGCCCAGGAACACAGAAAGCCCTTCTCCAGAGTCACCAGTTTCTGGGTGAAATTTGGGTGAATTTTGCCCAGGGCAGTGGTTGAATCACCATCCCTGGCTGTGTTTAGAGGTCGTGTAGATGTGGTGCTCAGGGACATGGTTTAGCAGTGGACATGTACAGTAGGGTTAGTGGTTGGACTCAATGACCTTGAAGGTCTTTTCCAACCTAGATGATTCTGTGGTTCTCAGCTGGGTGAAGTCTCCTGAAGAAACACTGTGTCTTCACCAGCGTGGTGAAAGAGGGAGACGAGGCAGATATGAGGTGTAGCTGGGTTGCAGTTTTACATTTAGTGCTATAGTTTGAGATTAGCACACCTTTCACAAAGAGAAACATTCCTATTCGGCTCACCCTGCAAAGACCAGGGGCAAACAGGAGCTTTGTGGCGAGTCACAGAGTCACGTTGCCCCGGCTCCTCTCCGCTGGCGTGGGTCGGGTGCACCTCGTCATCTCAAACCCAGGCACCTTCCAGAAGGCAGGCAGAGCTACTCTGCTGTAGCCAGTAGAAAGCAAAAGCATGCCCAGAGTATGATACGTCCCACTGCAAAATAGTACCTTTAGCTTCTGGAGAAGCTCACCTCGTTCCCCTGTCTATAAAGGGCGTGCAGAGAACACCTCAGCCTAGTCACGGGATTTTTAGGTCGCTAATGTGAGGCGAGAGGAATCCCCTCCTCAACTATTGACCATAGCAGAGAGATCACGCAGTTCTAAAGATAGCAGTGCACAGGGGTGGTGTTAAACGGAGGGCACAGCTCTCACCACAGGTATTTTTGAAGATGTCCAATGACAAACGTGGAAGAGCACACAGTAGATGTGGCTCAGCTTTCTGCCACGGTGCCGTATTTCATTACAGCTCCAGCTTTTGTCAGGTGAATTTCTGGTAGTGTTGCGTTCAGCAAACATTTCCATCTCGTCTCACATAACCACTTCACGTGATCACCACCGTCACTCTGTCCCTGTGGTCACCTCCCCTGCAGTCTGTGCCTCTTCCAGGTGAACTCTGCATCTCGCCCACCCTGAGGTGCCAGCAGTCGCACACTGACACCTCTGTTCATTACGTCGCCACTTCACCTTGGGTGCTTCTGCAGCTAAGAAATCTTGATGGTCATAAAAGTTATGGATTCTAGGGCAACCTAGAGAAAAAGAAAAAAATATTCCAGGTTTCTTACTCTTCCTGAAGGTTATTTTAAGAACAAAATACATTTGCCCGTTACTCCTCAGCAGACTGAATTTCCTAGACTAATCATAGAGAGCCTCAATTAAAGTATAAAAATCAAAAATAAATCCATTAAATACAGCAGTATGTTCTAGGTCAGGATGAAGAACACCACTGCTAAGAAGCTCAGTTCTCTGCCCTTTCTTCTGACCCCTAAGTCTTCAAAGTTCTCTCATTCAGTTTTAATTTCTCTTCCAGTTTTTCAGTGACCACACTCCATTCCAGGAAGAGAGGCACGTGCTCATGTCCCGGGGATTTTCTGTGGTGCATCTCACCACCATTTCAGAGCTTGTAGCAGGTTTTCCTACAGTCCTTTGAGAGAGGAAAGCACTTTAATCTCCCAAATTTGCCAACGGGGGAAAACAGCATGAGAGGATGAAGAGATTTACCCCGTGTCCCTCAAGGATTTGTGTATGAGGGAGGAGTGGACCTCGCATATTCCAAGGCCAAGTTCATAAGCTCAGCCAGAGGACTATTTTCATTCATGACTTAATGTTCATACTCTTGAACCCAGATGGCTGCCCACAAGACACACTTCTATGGGCTCAGGGTCCCAAAGGAAGGTGAAATTCCTTGAGAATATCCTCTTGGTTCCACCGTGTCTGGGGAGAACACAGCCGTTCCCAGCGGCTCTCACACGGGAGGATTTGCAGGGATGGTTTTCCTCCCAAAGCCTGAGCCCCAGCTGACCAGAGGCCAGCACATGCCGCTCAGGAATCTCAAGCATGGACCTTCTGCCCCAGCAAGAACCTTTCCTGTGCCCAAAGCCCTGCGTGCCCAGGGTCGGGGGTTATGCACGTGGAGAGGAGCTGTGCACGTACCCTCTCCAACATCACCAGCCAGCACTTGTGGAGGCCTCGTGGCCTCGCTGTCTCCTTCGGAGCGGCGAAGGGAAGCTGTAGGCACAGGCTGGGAGGAGCGTGCAGGCTGCAAGGGCTGTGCCTCTCTCCTCCTGACAGCCCTCAGCCAGGGAGGCAACAGCTGACCTTTATATTTACCTCACAAGGCTTGTCAGTTGCTATTCTTGCTCTTGAGTAAGGCCTGGAGGAGGCTGCGTGGGTTCGTGTGGGAGCCCTCTATACCATTAATGATAATGCTGCAGGAACTCATCTCACAGTTCTTGGTAGCAACAAGGAAATCCATCAAATGAGCATTCCATGAGACCACTGAGCAATGGTTGTTGTGGTATCTGGCTACATTTGGCCATGAGAGAAATTTTGCTGGCTAGCTGAGTGTCTGATCTGTCTGTCTGTGCTTGGCACAGACCGGGATGAGGACGAGGGATTGGGTTTGCATCTGGAACAACAAGGAATCCACAACCTGTACAGGCAGCTGGGTATGGGCTCCAGTGAGTAGGCAGGGAGATGTTGAACCAGAGGAGAGCAGGCGTCAGCCACATGGGCTAAGCCACCAGCCAAGGGGAGCCTGGGGAGACCAGGGTGGGTCTGCATGGAACAGCAAGTGGGAATTCCTACATTGCCTCTCTCCAGTCATGTCCCTGCCCCTGGGAGGTTAGAGCCCAGAGCTGTCACAGAATCACAGACTCCCAGCATGGTGGGGTTGGAAGAGACCACTGGAGATGCTCTGGTGCCACCCCCTGCTCCATCCAGCAGGGTCACCCAGAGCAGGGGGCCCAGCAGCGCAGGGTCCAGGCAGGTTGGGAATGTCTCCAAAGAAGGAGACTCCACAACCTCTGGGCAGCCTGAGACAGGCTCTGACACCCTCACACCAAAGAAGTTTTTTGTCACGTTCCTCATGCTGGAGTTGGAATTTGCAGAAAGCAAGACTGTTGGTGTGTGTGTTTGCTGTGAAGCAGGATTTCCCTCGTAATCACAGAATCCCAGACTGCTCTGGGTGGGAAGGGACCTTTCAGGCTCATCTGGTCCAACCCCCTGCAGGGAGCAGGGCCATCTGCACCCAGAGCAGGGTGCTCAGAGCCCCGGCCACCTCCCCTGGGATGGTGCCAGTGATGGGGCAGCCACCACCTCTCTGGGCAGCCTGGGTCAGGTTCTCACACCTTCAGGGTAAAAAATTTCTTCTCTCTGGTCTAAATCTCCCTCTCTTAGTTTCAAACCATCACCCCTTGTCCTGTGACAACAGGTCTGTGTAATGTAAGACACACGACACATTCACATGTAAGAGCACACGCAGTATGAGACTGAGAAATGACAGACTGAGTAGAGAGGGAAATGATCAGGGTAATTTAAAGAAGATTTTTGGTACCAAGGGCACCTCCTGCTCCTGGAATCCTTTTAAAACCTCAAGTGCTGCTAAAATAAAACAACAAAAAAAAGCAAGAAAATTTAGCCTTCAAGCTTAAACCTATCACCCAGCTATACTGTCAAGGCTGAGAATCCCCAAATAAACACCAGAAGAGCTGAGAATGTCATCTTCTTTAAGAACCTCATGATTCTGAAAACAATCTCCGTATCTGGGGGAGAAGGAGTCAGGGGCAGCACAGTTTTGGAATACTTGAGGCTAGAGATGTCGCACTCCTTTCAAGTGAGGAAACATGGGAAGAAATACAAACACACTGTCTTGAATGGCTGGGCAACGGGCTATATATAGAATCTGCTCTGCCCTACTTAAGTTATGACTAATGCTAAACAATTAGAAATTCAGATGTCTGCATATTTGAAGGAGCAAACATCTCTAATGCACCCTTTGTCTTTCATTAAAAGAATGGAAGACTCAAAGTGTCCCTCAGCTCTCAGCTCCGACCGGGCTGCTCGTCAACCGGTGCGTGTGGCGGGCAGTGGAGCCCCGTGGGACTAATTGCAAGGGCTAATGAACAAGATGAGGCCTTTCTTGGAAAAAAAGATTGTTATCTTTAGAATGCCCATACTCATGCCAAAGACCACAAGTTCTTTAGGGAAGGGACTTTCTTTCTTGTTCCACGCCTGCCTGGTGTCTAGCACAGCAGCGCCCTAGTCTGTGAGGAGGAATCCTGAGTGCCACTGCAGTTCAAGCAGTGATTTATAGTAAACTAGTTTTAAATGAGCTGGGAACACGAGGTGGGTTTCATCAGCATCTCTGATGTACAGGACCAACAACCATGGCTCTGAGCTGGAGGCCAATTGAGTTTTATAGGAAAACACTTCATTTTTATGAGGAGAAGACAATGCTAACACAGACCTACTGTTTACTCTCAGGAATTTGGCAGGACTTTTTGTCTGGTTCCTCCAATTCCGGGCTGCAGTGTCTGGAAGTACCGGAGCAGGTTTTGATATAGCCAAGATGAAAGGACTGGGTGAAGGAAACAAAGTGCAGAATAAACCCACAAATCACGCCAGCCAATAAATGGAAGAAATTATCAGTCTCCACCAGACAAAATCTCCAGATGTCTCAACCATTCCCATCCTCACTGTGGGTTACTGCCATTGCAAAGCATATACTTAATGAATTTACTCACTTGGATGGTTTCCTTCATCTCTCTTCTGCTTTGTCATCATTACAGATGTAATGAAAAGGGCTGTGGATGACACTGCCACACACTCATCATCATATATTACTCTTTTAGCAAAAGAGGAGGATTTTAGTCTGAGGAAAGTTCTGGTTTTATTCTTAACTCCTGATGCTGGGAGAGCCAAGGCGGGTAGGAGAGGAGGTATCGTAGCTGCATCTCTACAGCTAGGAGCTTCCAGTAAACTTAGAAGCAGGTGTATCTTCAGGATGTCATTGAAAACCCCTCCATTCCAGGCTCATGGATGTGAGAATCAAGCAAGACAGACTATGAATATTGCTAGGCACTAAGTTTTTGATTTCTCCTTCACCAGGAAACAGCAGTACCAGCAATCTGACATCAAGCCCCTTGGTAAGAAGCAGATCTCAAGCTGCTTTGCAAATATTGCCACTGAAGTTAATAAAGAGCCACGCACAGCGAAGTTCGCTTAGCACGGATACACAGCCCGTACCGAGATAGTCCAACATCTCCCAGGGTCAGGGCCCACAGGAGAGCTAAAGGCAGCACCAGGACACGCTGTGAATACTGCTCCCGAGCAAGGCTGCAGGATGGGGGTGTTAGGGGCAAGAAAACCCCACGTCATGGGCTCAGAGGTGCTTGGACTACCCAAGCTTGTACCATACTGCTCCGTCAGAGCAGCGCCGCACCGCACGGAAGAGCCTTGCTGAGGGCTGGTGGCTCCTGGCTTTGCTTTGCAAGAGCAGGTACTTGGGTTTGGAGCAGCAGTAGCTCTCCCACTGTGCTCTGCTGTACGTGCCCTTGGATCGACAGCTAAACTGAAACTTGGCTAAAACCACCTGGGTGAATGCCAAGCGCTCGTCAGCACCCCTCTCTGACGTAACCTGGCTCATCGGAGGAAGTCTTTACTAAATGACAGAGGAAGGATGGGATTTTAGGAGTGAATAACTAAAGCAGAGAGCCATAGGGTGGACTCAAAGACATCAGGAGCTACGAGTTCACAGCTCCTCCTCAGATGCTTTCAAGTGGGAGAAGACAGCTGCCACCAGGGGGGCCAAAGCATTTTTTAAATGTACAAAATAACATCAGAACTGTAATTAGTGAATAAAGTCCAATTTTAAGCAATACTTAAGTTGATAGTGTCTCTTTTAAGGCAACCACATATATGGGCATGCAAAGGTTGGGAATATCCCTATAAGGCTTTTTCAGTTCCCATAGTGAAGGCTGTGTGAAAAGTAATTTTAGAGCAGCCAAATTTAAGGTGTTAACAGTGAGTGCCATTGACCTTTGGATGTTGTTGTAAGGCAGCAGCGTGAATAATAATAAACTCCCTGAGGTTGTCTCTCTCCATTTTTCTACCATATCTTGTGCTCAGGGAAGATCTTAAAAATCCTTGGCTCAACCAGACAGCTCATCTGAACCTCCAAGGGATGCCACCCCAGGAAGGCTGCTCAGCAATGCCTCTGCCGCGAGAGACAGCTTCAGAGGAACTTGGAAACACAGCTAGAAACAGGGCTGTCACAAAAGCACTCAGAGTTTAGGATTGCCCTTAGGCTTGAGAAAGGTCCCTCCCTCTGCTACTAGCAGAAGGGAGAGGGTCCCTGGGTGCAATGTGGGGAGCACATCTCAGTCCCTTGATTGTCCTGCCACTATTAACGCTGCTGAGTAGGAAGAGGTATCGGTTTTGACTCGAAGGGGACTAAACTGTGCATCCTGAAATCTAGGGGTTTGATGCTGGCTGTAATTAAACTTATTTTTGGCCCCAAACTGAAGCATTCCTATTTGTCTTGGCAGGGTTTTTGGCAGAGCTGTGTGATGGAGGCTGGCTGACTGTTGCAGAACAGGAATGGAAAGGAGATGCCAGGAAACTGGTGAACCGGAGAAGGACAGCGGTCAGTGAACGGGCTTCATAGCACAGCAGGTGACTGTACCTCACCATCATGTCTTTATCACATCAGCAAGAACAGTGACAGTAGGTGCATATGTGTGACTCAAGCTACCCTCCAGCTCCACTGCTACAGTGACCGTGCCCAAGAGGTGGAATTTCTCGCTGGATCCTTCTGCTATTTCTATTAACAAACAAACCTCAAATTAAAAGTAATGAACAGGAAGGAACACTGTGCATTTCACAATCAGCCAACACTTCCAGCATTGCTCTAGCTAGACCCAGGAACCTCTCTGAGAGTGAAGGAATTGCGGCACGTGTGGATTTTGTTGTAACTGGGAACTGTGTCTCTTGCCATGGGCACAGGACTATCCACCCTCCTTCAGCTGATTAGTGATGTGTGAGGACAAACTTCTAATAAACAGCATGTCCTGGATACCTAGCTAGGGGGTGAATGTCCCAGTTTTGGCCCCTCAGAATAGGTCTTCATTTCAAGAAATGAGCTACATGATAATCCCTTAAGAAATCCATTAGAGTCATCACCAAGCCGAGTCAAAATCCACTGATGGAAAACCCTTCATATAGGAAGGAAGCAAAGTCCCAGTTTGGGATCAAGACCAGATTTCAGATTCTGAACACCACCCCGAAGTGCAGCCTTGTGTCTCTGCAAGGTTCCTTCCACGCTCACTGACACCTACTCATGATCACTTTGGTTCATTACCACAACCACAGGGTTTACTTGTCCCTCAGCCTTCAGGATGTAGCTTGAGACAGACTAAGATGTTTTCAAGACCTAAACTGAAATAAGTCTTCAGTGACTTCTGACAGTGAATGAACTGAGTTGTGGTGAACTCTCACAGCATGTAACTCCCGGTGGTTTGGGGAAAGACAGCAACAGTTTGATATTTTGGTAGCACAGTTTCAGATGGGGCACATACAGATTTTATACTGTAAATAACCTGGCCGTACCCCACGTGCCAAGCACAGCATCAGCTCCATGCCCTGCCCAGGGTGCCAGTATCAGGCTGCATCTCCCGACAGCTCGCATCCTGAGTCCACCTTCCCTCGGGAGCTAGCGGATGCCTCGCAAGCCGTGACCTCGCTGTGTCTTCATCTCTCCCATCCTTCTGAGTGCTGAAGAAGCAACAGCTATCACGGTGAGTACTGTACTTCACAAACACAGCTGCCAGTCCCCTGCCTGAGCCTTCAGGCCCAGTCACGCAGCTCTGTGCACAGGGGCTCTGGTGGGAAGTGGTCTGTGGCTTAGGGGCTGTGTGGTCCAGTGGCAGGCTTTGTGTTTAATAGAAGAGATTATTAATAGAATAATACAGGGTATTCTTTGGTGAATCTGTCTGAACAAAGATTGATTGAGAAGTGCTCTGTCTGTGAATGACATCTGCATTGAAAATAAAGCCCCATAACAAATCCTAACATGTAATGTGACTGTGATAGGAAAAAGAGAATTTCAGTTTCAGTAAAACCAGAGATCCTTCTTTTCCTAGCAAAGATACCTTTGCATCTCACATTGCTGCCTTTACGCTGGAAAAGGAAGGAATTGATTTGATAATTGATTGTAGAAGTCCTGATTCTTCCACAACATAAACAATGCAGATGATCACCCACAGCTCCGATGTCCAGTGGAAATACCAGACATTCCAGCAGTGCCTTGTGAGGCAGTAGATTGCTTGCTTTGTGCCTCTAGCTGAGGAGATACGAGAAGAAGAATGGAATTATCTTCATCCAAAAAGGCCAAGTTTCCCCATTCCCCATTAATCATTTATTTAGCTTGAATCATCCCATACCTACAGGTGGGAGCCAAGAGGTGGTGCTAGAACTCAGCTATCTTGTACCCAGCAAACATCTATTCCGTCTGGTTTTCAGGTGGAAAGATGGAAAAGATGTCTGTGGGCACTAGCCTTTCTAGTATTTCCAGCCTCTGTTGTTTGGTCTCTCAGCTGCCTGTGCTGGTGGGAAGAGTATAACCTGGTTTGTAGTTTTAGGAACTAGCTGTTCTGGAAAGCAATCATCCTCAATTCTTCCTGCTCACTTCCTGGAGTTGTTGAAACTGTTCACTCCTCGTCTACATCCAGACACACTCCTTGTTACCAGTATAATGAGAACAGCTACCTCAGATGCAAATATTCATGAGTTAATCTCATCTCATTGTCCCTAAAATGAGCACTAGAGCAACACACTACTAAATACGTGTGAGTCAAACCCTGCTTACAACTAACACCAAGCCTTTCATCAGTGCCCAATGTACCACTTTGGGGAGGAATTTCCAGGAGCTCCTTCAGCGACAATGAATCGCACTCCACGGGGGGTTAAGAGCCTGGAGTAAGGAAGCAAGAGCACCGGAGGCACTTAGAGCGTCGCTGGCAGGAGCATCTGCCCTAGCTGAAGCTTCTCGTGCCCTGCTGGTGTATGGCTGAACTGGGAAATCAGTCCCCTGGGGATTGTTCCCTCTCTGCAGCCATCCTCAAAGGGAACTTTTGGTGCTGCCAGTGGAAATTGGAGCAATGTTAGGAAAAGCAGGTGCCTCTCTGCTGAGAGAACCACACAGTGGGGTTTCAGTGGCAGTTCTGCAGCATAGACCTTTCCAAATCAAACAAAGCAGACACCAGGAGAGCCATGAATAACCATTTTTATTATCAGCACTTAGCACTTTTTACCTGCACCACCCTTTAAAAGGCCTCCAAAAGAACCCTCCTCTTACAGCTTCCAGTGAGTTTTCTGTAGTTATTAAAATCTGGACAATTAAGCCTCCTTCATCAGCCTCATTTATTCTGTGAAAACAGCCCACTAAAGACTGCTACTTCAGAATCAACAAGGAGTGGCTAATAAATTGTAGCATCATGATCAATGGCTAGGGAGTTTCTTGAAGAGCTCCTAAACAATCAGCTGCTAGAGCACGTGAAGAGAAATTTTTCTAAGCTGCTCATGAATAAACCTGGTCTTATTTTATCAAAAAAGAGCATACTGAGATAACAGGTTCCAATGGTGGGGTATTACGTAATTTGTCATTATTCTTACAGCATTTGTATAATGTTGCATTGTCATGCACTAGACCAATTTTCTTTGGAACAAATGAATGTAACAGCCCCTTCCATTCTGGGATAAATGTAGGCACCAGTTATAGCTCTCTAGGGACCCAGACAATAAACGACACTCTTCTCTGTCCCCCCAATGCACACACGTCACCAATAAAGCCATACATCAGCATAACTAGCAGGGGAAGTTCATTGGATGTTGTCTTTGGAAGGCTATCCACCTGAAAGAGGCTGAGAAGTCTAAGGCTGCTGAGAAAGAAAAGCAGACAAGCTCATGACATGATCGGAGCGAGCTCTGGGCACAGAGCTCCGAGCGCTCGGCACTGCAGATCTGACCCGGCGCCTGCCAGCCTTGGATCAAAAGTGCTGCAGCCACCTGGTGCAAAGTGCTGCTGGATCAGAATTCTTCAAAAGCAAGTTAAATTTGTACCAGCGGGTTTTGCTGCTCGGGGTATCATCTGTTCCCCCGAAAGCTGGCACGGCAGAGGGAGGCAGTATAAATACCACGGCACGTGATGCGAGCAGTTTGACAGGAGCGGGAGCACGCGTTCCTGCTCCAGCTGGATCGCCGGGGGATCTGGTGGTGAGCGGTTCCACCAGCAATGAATGTGGCACCACCACCAAAAAAGAAAAAAAAGGAGAGGGGACTTTCAGGCTAAAAACTGGCTGAAAAAGGAGTCCAAGCTACAAACAATTATCCTTTGTCGCTTGATTCTTTCCCTGGGTTTCTGACAAAGAAGCACCATTTTGTCAGCTTTTCTGTTTCAGTGGCTACAGACTCATGTCCAAATGGGGAACAATGGCACATTTAGACTATGACAGAATATTTTGCTTAAAATAGCCCATTTGGCAACATGTAGCCAAGTTTCATAATAAGGCAGCGGTAGCGTCGTTATTTAGTGGGTTTAATGAACCGAGGAGACCAGTGCATTTCAATAAGATACAAACCAGCAGGTGAAGTGGTTCCAGCTCCCATGGCCCCTCTCTCTGCCAAAGAACAGACAATTAAAACTAAGTCACGTGATTGGAAATGATTTCTTTTTTTTTTCCTAAATCAATCCAGCTACCCAAGCCATGTCCTAAAGGCCTTTTTCAGGTATCACTTACCCCAGCAGAATGTCCTTCACCATTTCGTGTTTGCCCGGGACTCACGGGAGACACTTGGTGGCTGTGCTGCTGCCATAGGAAATACCTGGAGCTGGCATTTCGAGGTGGATTCTTTCACTAGCAATTGATGGGCTCTTGCTGAGGCACTATCACAAGAATTACCACCCCCAGAAAGAGCCCTTGGGGTGACCTACAGGCACTTTTGTAGTTCCTGGTCTTTCCAGAATTGTGTGTTCACCGTTGCCTTTTTTCAGTTTTGTTTCTCATCTGTTATTATTATGACTTCTCTTCTTACTTTGTGGGCAGCCACTGCCACCCTTGCATCAGGAATAAGAACTTGATTTAGGCTGAGACTTCCATGCTCAGTTCCTCTCTCTGGTACTGTGACCCCAGATGACTTTGAGCAAGCCATGAACCGTTTCCATACCTGACTTCCTTACCCCTGAGGATGCTTACAGGAAAGAATAGAGGGCAGACAGACCTTACTGTCCTGAAGGCCCAGTGACCCTACGGGAGATACGCATGGCCCAGCAGGTCAGCTCAAACGTGCCAGTCCCTCAGTGCTGTGATCTCTCCTCCCCTCCTCCCAGGTTTATTTTGGAGCTCACAGATGGATGTCTCTGTAGAATGCCTCTAATCAGGCACAATATTTTGCATGTAGTTATTCATTCATATGGGACTCTACATTTCAAACAGTTCAGATTTTCCTAATTAATGTTTTGCATCATGATCGTATTTACAGTAATTGGGACTGATATTTGAAGTACAGTAAAAGCTGTCATCTCATTCCCTCCTGAAGAAGCCAATTACCTTCATTTGTTAGCAAATTCATGCTAACGTTTGGGTTCATTACACTTGACAACATAAAGGCAGCTCCTTCCATGACACAGCTCAGCAGAGTGCCATCGGCCCAGGCCTAAAAGACACTGCAGGCCCAGTCCTGGAGGCTCGAGCTGGGAGTGCCTTCCTGACTCATACCCTGACAGCAAAATCAATCCAAAAGTGTCTCCAGGACAAGAACTTCCCTTGTGCCCAGGCCAGACTTCAGCCCATGACAGCTGCTGTAGCCAGCCGTTCTCTGACACTGGTGTGCGACAGGAGACAGCTCGTGCGCAGGTTCGCTCAGCCCAACTTCCACCCAGTTCCTCATGCCTGGTGTTTTCAATTAGCACCTCTGAAGGCCTACAGCCAGCCAAGAGGAAATATTAGGCACAGGAACTGGGGCAAAAGTCAGACTGCGTGAACCAAGGCATTAGTCTTTTCGGGTTTTCTCATCTCTGGATCATAGAATCATAGAATCGTTTTGGTTGGGAGAGCCCTTTCAGATCATGGAGTCCAACTGTTCCCCCAGCACTGCCAGGGCACCANGCAGAGCAGCACGAGCTACTCATGGCATCAAAAGCCATAGCTGCCATTGCATCCCAAAGTCACTTCACCATCAGGTGTTAAAATGCACCCGTCTGTACGGGGGTGTCACCCAGCCCCGTGGCCCCAGCGAGGTGTTTGCCCGTGTGCTGGACGGGCCCTTCGGAGCGAGTCAGCTGCTCCACCCACGGGAAGGAGGATGGAAGAGTGCCACGCTTGTTTCTGGTTCTGGGAAGTCCTATTTCAGCTACTGATTATTACCTAATAACCTAATCAGCACTAACAGCAATATTTGGCACTTAAAAGCACTTTATATTCAATGAGCTACACAAGCAAATTAGGTAGAAAATTAATCCCTAACTAATTAGCAAACGAAGCAAGCAAAAACAATATTTTAGGATCGGAAAACAGAGCTACAGAAGCAAGGTCAGATCGTTGGAGCACAGTCATTCATTTGTTGTGGCTTTCTGTAGTCAAGCAGGTGTTTTTCAACAGGGAAATAAGATAAAATATGATTTTAACAGATGTTAGCAGGTCAAGGTCAGGCCTAGTGGGAAGCTTTGAGTTGCCTAATTAATAAACATTTAAACACTATGGAAAAAAAATGTTTAGCTCACACTCACCCCTGCTCCAGCAGAGGTTTAAAACGGGGTTATTACAGTGTGCTAGTGAGCACCAAAGACACCTCCCAGTCGGGGGTAAGCAAGATGTGAATGAGAAACACAAATCAGGAAGTCCCACCCTTCCCAACTCCCTACCGAGGAAACCAAATTTGTCTCTGCATGAAATTTGAGCACAAAGTTTTCCGATTGAAATCAGTTCCATGATTCAACAGTTCAATAAGCAGAAACCTCTCTCTCTTCTTGGTAATTTTCCCAAGAGTTTCCTCCAGTTATTTTTGCTCTACATTTATCTCTCCTTTCTTTTTTTCCTTTTCCTTTTTTTTTATTTTCCTTCCTGTTTTCTTCTTTGCTTTTTTCTTC
>VWZY01011067.1:11449-32893 GCA_013399075.1 Chloroceryle aenea
TTGACCTCTCTTGCAATTCCAAGGAAGCCTTAGCTTTGCTGGTTGCCTCCCTACATCCTCTCACAACAGTCTTATATTCCTCCCAAGTGGCCAGCCCTGCCTTCCATGATCTGTAGACTTCTTGCACTTTAGTTTGCCCAGCTGTTCCCTGCTTAACTGTGAGGGTCTCCTGAATCCCTTTCTTGATTTCCTATCTGTTGGGACACTCTGATCTTGGAAGAAGTTGTCCTTGAATGTTAACCATCTTGAGCTCCTTTACCTCCCTTGGGATTTCCCCTAGAAACTGCCTGAAAAAAGTTGACCATGATGAAGTCCAGGGTTGTGATTCTGCTTGGTATTCTCCTCCTGCCACACAAGATCTCGCACTCCACCACCTCCTGGTCACTGCATTCAAGTCTNTCCTGCCACACAAGATCTCGAACTCCACCACCTCATGGTCACTTCAGTCAAGTCTGCCCTCAGCCTTCACTGCTTCAGCCAGACCCTCCTTGTTAGTGAATGTAAGATCTAGCAGCATCCCTGTCCTAGCTGGCTCATCACCATTTGCATCAAGAAGTTACCATCAATGCACTAGAGGAATCTTCTGGACTGTGGCTGCCTGGCTGAGTAGGCCTTCCAGAAAATCTATGAGTAGTTAAAATCCCCCATGAGAACCAGGGCCTGTAATTGAGAGGCTGCAATCAGCTGTCTGGAGAAGGCCTCATCAACTTCCTCAGCCTGATCCGGTGGCCTGTAATAGGAACCCACAGCACTATTACCCACGGCAGCCTGACCCTTAATTTTCACCCATAAACTCTCAACTTGCTCCTCATCTGCCCCTGGACAGAACTCAACACATTCCAGTTGTTCTTTTGTGTAAAGAGCAACTCCACCACCTCGCCTTGCCGGCCTGTCTTTCCTAAGAAGGACATAGCCATCCCTGACCACATTCCAGTCATGGGAGCTGTCCCACCATGTCTCTGTAATTGCCACCAGATCCTAACCCCCTGACCACACACAGATTTCTAACTCCTCTTGTTTATTCCCCACGCTGTGTGCACTGGTGTGCAGGCATTGCAGGGAGCATCGCTGCCCCCCCAGAGAGGCTGTTTACAGTGTCTGGGTGCAGTCGCTGTTAACGCCTTGTTTGAACCAGGTGCTGGTGCTGCTGCTCCACGCACGCCATGCCAGCAGCCCACCCACAAGCTGCCGGCCCCTGACGCAGATGACTTGCTTTCCCTCCTTTGAAAAAGCCACCAAAAGCCCCAAAGAGGTCTCCTTGCTGACCCTTTTTACCACGATTCCCTTCCCCATTGAGGACTTACCTTTACTGGAGCTGGTCTCTTTGGGGAATTTATTCTATCCTTATATGTTATCTTCTGTGAGATGAATACATGTGGGTGTGAAACTCTGGAAACAATGCATCATCATCAGACATGACATCAATGAAAGCATTTTGCTGTCACAGCATATGGTATCCTGCTGGTAGATAAATAGCAAGATAACATAAATGTTGCAGTGAAGCCTAGGTGTTGATCCTGGGACAAGACTGCATTACAATTATTTTATGTCGGACTCTGTGATTGACATTGGTAGGATTTCCACAGTGCATGCATGGCACCACAAAGAGATGACAGACATGGCAGCATTGATGCCTTTCTGATTGGCTTAGGGAACAGATTAATGAGATGCTTTGAGCTACCAGAAAGCTTTCAGGCTGCAGAACCCCTATAGATCTGATAAGAGATAACAAGGCAAGAACTTTCTAATTTTTATTGAATCTTTAATCAATTACTACAGCTAATGATTTCATTAAAAATAACAGCTTCAGAGTTTTTCTAATAGATGCTAGTGCGGTGAAATACACAACCCTTCTCTTTGTGTCTTCTATTTGCATTTTCTTTTTCCTAGCTTTGATATCTTTGTCAATAAGCAATACACATTTTCACAGAGAGATAATTACAGGGCTGAGGGATACTTCTATATAAGGCATAAAAAACAAGCTTGCAGCCAAATTTTACTAGAGCAGCCAACATATATACTGAGGACACTGGCTTATACTTGCTGAGCAGATGTATTTTGTTAGACAGATATCCAAGGTACATTATTGTACATATCCAGAAGAAATGCTGCAGAATTTATCATAACCAACACCCGCTGGGTTAGTACAGCTGTACTTTATGACTGTGGGCTCTGATTAGATATTCACCCTCATTGTATTACCATTGCCTAAAACCTGATTACAATACTGTATCATAGAGATTAAATCATTTTCAGGTATACCTTGGTAGTTGTAAATCACTACAGACTTGCAATTTCTAATATAAATGGGAAATGGCTGCAGTTTAATTGGCCAAACTCAGTGACTTTCAAGTAATTAGTGCACAGTATTGCTAGGATTATACAGAGCATGACAAAGAGGGGAAGAAACATATTCTAAGTATAGTCCTAGAACTGAAGACTAAGACAAACTTTTCTAGATAAAATCGTTCGTGGTTATTCTGAGTGCATTTTGTGTCTTATTAAAAAAGCATCATGCAAAAGATGACAAATATGGTCACATAATGGAACTGACAGCACAAAGAAAGGAAATATTGGTTGCATCAATTTGTAGGGTAGCAATTAATAGTTCTGAAGTGTACCTTAGAATTTTATTAAAAAAAATAATAAAAAATTGTCTTCCCAGCTTGCCACTTTTACTATCAGATTGTCAACTTCTGTGGATGCAAAATGTTAAAATGGTTGAATTGTTAAATATCTACATCAATATTTTCATGGTTACCAATATATCACTTTAGCACAAAAAATGACAAATGAAACATAGGGTGCTCAAGGTTAGGAAGTGCTATTATTACATTAGCAGTGTTAGCTAAATGTTCTGAGGACCAGTTTTGATATCTTTGTAGTGTCTTGAATAACTTCTAGAAAAAAATCTTGTATTATTTGGTTTTCATTATCACAGAATCACAGAACATTCATGGTGGAAAGGACCTCCTAGATCTCCAAGTCCAACCATACCCATAACAAAAACAATAACCTAAAAAACCCCAAACACCTAAATACTTTATGCTACCATTTCCTTTTGACTGTTGTTTAGATAAGACTCAGACTACTTCTTGTACCAAATTGTTTAAAAAAATGCAAAAAATGTGCATGGTGAGCTTACAGCCTCCTGTGTCCCCTGAACAACTCTTAAAACCAGTATTTACTCTTTATTTTCATATATCCAAATAGTACTTCAAAATGTTTATGTATCATAGTGCAAGATGCACAATATCTGGAGTACTGTGTTCAGCTCTGGACACCCTAGTTCAAGAGGGACAGGGAAATACTAGAGAGAGTCCAACAGAGAGCTATGAAAATGCTGAACGGACTGGAACATCTCTTTTGTGAGGAAAGGCTGAGAGCCCTGGGGCTGTTCAGCCTGCAGAAGAGAAGCCTGAGAGGGGATCTTACTGATGTTTATAAATATCTGCAGGGTGGGTGGCAAGGAGAAGGGGCCAGGCTCTTTTCAGTGGTGCCTGTGATAGGATGAGAGGTGATGGTAGGAAGGTGAAACACAGGACATTCCACCTCAACATGAGGAAAAAATTCCTTCACTGTGAGAGTGACAGAGCCTGGAACAGGCTGCCCAGAGAGGTGGTGGAGTCTCCTTCTCTGGAGACTTTCAAGATCTGCCTGGATCTGTTCCTGTGTGGCCTGCCTGGGTGTTCCTGCCCTGGCAGGGGTGATTGGACTTGATGATGTCCAGAGGTCCCTTCCAACCCCTGCCATTCTATGATTCTATGATTCAATAACAGCTCTTCATTCTGTACTTCTGACCTTCTGACTGTAACAAAAAAGACTTAACTGTTAGCCTATAGAAGAGGCTCTTAAAATCTGATTGCATATTTTACTGAGTCCACAAAGGCTTATTAGGTGTTTGCCTCACTCATATGACATTACTCATAAAACAACTGTACAGATGGCTTTTGGGTGACATTTGGAGGTTAGAACAGTACAAGAAATAAAGGGAAGATATTTTTTTCTTCATGAAGATATTTTTTTCTTCATGAAACCACCCATCTTGCAATTAACTAGTCTGTAGGCAGGCATCTGTGCATCTAATTATTGTGCATACTTCCTATGTAAATCATCCTTTTTGTCCTGACAGCTTTCCTCTCAACAAATTCTTTCACTATAGCTTCAGTCCAGTCTGATTAGTTTCAGGACCTCCGTTAGAGGAAAAAAAAAAAACCACATCTGTCCATCTCCTTTGCTAAAAGCTCAGACAACGTCTACATACATCTTTACTGTGTAATAATGCCTTCTGTATGCTGTGAACTGCTGAAAAAGGAATACTGAAATGTTAAGTGAATATCATTAAGGCACATCACCAGTAAAGGGAACAAATTAAGCAGTGCCCCAAGACTTCTTGTTGTGTGAATAAGTATATCGTGACATATCCCAAATGTTCACAGAGATCAGTAAGAAGTGTTAAGACAAATTGCCCAATGTCTGCTTTTGAATGAACAGGAAAATAAATAAGTAAAGGATTTATTTCTTTCTGATCTCCCACAGCTTTCCAGCATAGTCCAAGGCATGCATCACAGCAGGTATACAACTGGTTCAAGCTACATTTCCTCAACACTGGTGAGAGACCTCAAGTTGACTTGTTAAACAAGGCATTATACTCAGCAAAGCATATGAGGCCTGGGAAGAAGCCCCAGCTGACTCCAGAAGAACTTAGAGGGGGAAGGCAGGTGCCCTGAGGCAGCTGAACCACACAGTGCAAGGTAAAACTGAAAGAAAACAAATTATGTTGATCTCATCATATTTCCTTGTTTCTTTTAGTGAACAAAAAGCATTCCAGCTATAGGTTACAGCTAGAGAGAGAGACAGACAGTAGCTTATGTGTTTTTGACACACATGGGCACATGTGTCATAACCATTTAGTGTAATTTCACATAATTAAGAACTGTGCCAGATGTCTAGTTTGTATGGCTAAGATACTCCCACTGGGAGGAAGAAAAAAATCCTGGAACTCCTTATATCCTATCAAAATTGTCTATCATAACACTGTTTTTCTCTGCCAATCTAGCCAGAGATATCTACTTTTTTTAGTCAAATAACTTTCTAGTTTTGGATGCTCTTAAGATCTACCTTCTTGCTGGGCTAACCATTGGTTACCTTGTTTTTCTCCTTCTTGGACATGAACCTGTCTATGACATCCTCTCAGTGTTTCCCTTGAGGCAACAAAGGTATAAGGAAAAAATTAATTGTTTATATCTAAGTCTACTTGGAGTTAAAGTCATAAAACTGTCCTAATTTCACTATAGCTATTAAGACAAACATCAAAGGTGACAGAAGAATAACATGAAAACTTTCAAACTTATTCTTATTAATCATCTTTTCCCGTGATTTAGTCTCATACAGAAGGATAAAGATGCTACTGATATCAGACACTTACATGGAGTGCACATCCAAATCATGCTACATCAAAAATCTATCAGTTTCTTTCTTTACTAAACTTCCATCAGACTTTTTATCCTTATAATTATTTTTATAATTCTGATTACTGTCAATTCCTTCTAGCTCACTATCCTAACCTGCATTCTCTCCAGGATCTTGTAAGACACAGAAGCCACAGATATTGAAACCATATTTTTGGAAGATCCAAACAATGTACACCACACCCTAAGGCCTCTATTTCCTCAACACAGAAATTCAACATATTTATTAGTCTTTACTTTCAAGACCTTTTTCATATGTTCTTTGTCTAACTAATCCCTTTCCTGCTTTTTTAAGAGCCTATGGCCCTGAATCCCTTTTATTCACAAACTCAACATATTTCCTTAACTGTATGTAGAAGGTAAACATAATTATTTCCTTGTAATGTGATATTTTTCTTTATGCTTCCAAAGCAAAAAAGAAAATGTATGCACATACATTAATATTCCAGTAGTGAAAATGAAGTGGTAATTCATATTTAATAGATCCCACGGACTTTGGTTTTCAAAATTAAGAGGACTCCCTACCCATGGAAATGCCAGTTCAGAATCTCTTTAAGTCATTGCAGCATGTTTGTTTGTTATAAAGCAATAATTCACTCAGGTAAATTACACTCCAGCTTTCACTTCTCATGAATATTAAAAGAGTAAAGCAGCACCACACTACAGAAAGCAATCCTCATAACTGATCTCACTTCGGAGTAAATCAAAGGAATGACTCCAGTGTAAAACTAGAATGAGAACCATCCCACTAAAACTAAAGCTTTATTTTTTAATTTGTATTTAGCTTGAGCTGATGCATTTAGTTTAAAAACAAATCTAAACTTTTTTTTTTTTCTTTTAATACTGACATATAAAAGATCTGACTCACAGTTCAGGGATCCAATTTGTAAACACACAGTGCTTAGATCAATATTCCAACTATAATGCATTGAGAGATTCTTTCACAAATTATGGGCTCAGATATTATAATGTGAACTAGCCAGGAAACACTTGGCTACTTTTATCCACTGTTGGAGCAAATATTAAAAAGCTCAGCTAAATCATTTCACTTTGAATGTTAATCTGCTTAACGACTAACTTGCTTTTTTGCAAGGCAGCATATTTATATATCCATCATACCCAGGTGCCAGTTTCCCAAGCAAACTCCCTATATATTTCAGGGTGATTTTTTAAACTAATTATTTCTGAGGCTGATGAGTTGCATCTTTTTTTCAGCTTTAGCTTCTGAGTGAAATGGAAGAAGGCTTTGCATTTACCTTAGGCACTTGATGATTTTGCTAAGGTATTACAGTGGCCATCACTTCTGCATGAACACCTGAATGAATTGTACTTAACATGTTTGCACCCTCTAGAGAACATTGCAAATATATGAATTTCCAGTTGATTAGATTTCAAACTAATGGCACAAGAGCCACATTCTTTCTACCTGAGACTGAACATATGCTATCTATTCATAAGAACAGTATATAAATTCCACAGACTGTAAAACAATCAAGCCATTCATTTTTATTTAGTTTTGTAAACTAATCTCTGAATCGATGTTTTCAACTGAATCTATTCTGTTATGGAAAAAATGCACTTCACTTAATTAAGGCAGACATCCCCCCCAGTTTTCCTATAGCTAGATGTAAAGGCAAGACTAGACAAACAAATTACAAGTTATTGTTTCATCTGCCTGTATCCAGAGAAGAATGTGAGCCAGTTATAATACAAAGGCTGAGTTATAGCTGGAGGGTCCTCAGTTCACACAGACAATCCCAGCATTTCAGACTGTGCAAAGAGGTACTTTTGGGATTTGGATCTACAGGAACTTAGTTCGCTCTAAGTCAGGATTGCTTTAAATCAGTTCTTCTCCCTCATGCCAGTAAATGGCACTCAGATGGTTCAGTGAACAGATGTGGTCCAAAACTAAATAGTTTGTCTGTTTGTTTCCAGAGTTACTTTCCCATTGAATCAGCTTCCTGAACCACCTTCACTGAACAAACACTGCCCCACACTCCCAGCAATGCAATATACAATAAAGTACTTTTTTCTCTTGAAAACAATGCAGTCTTCAAGCTGATCAACAAATGCAATTCACAAACTTGTTATAATTCTCATTCTGTCTTTCTTTCCTCACCTAATGCTAGAGTCAGCAATTCAGTCATCCCCAAAAAAAAGTAAAATTTAATGAGACCAAGAAAGCCAATTTCTGGCCATTTAATCTTCAGAATTTCTTCTTAGGTCGGTTTATTTCAGAGCATGATTCTTCCTTCTCCCTTTGAATTAATAGCTTCTTTCTCCATGATTAGGGTGACTGAAATAAATGCTGTGAGTATAAATCATGTGCCACTCTATGTGTTTAGTATGCACTGGGAGTCTACACTAAAAGTGGCATGTTTGACAAGTACTAAGAGACGTATGCAAATTCAGGCTTGTAACTTGATGCTGTTTAACAGAAGATTCATAATGCTCTGGACTGCCAAACATATTGCAATGGCTTTGGGGATTATTACAATATATCATGCCCAGAATCTCCATAATAATATCTTTATGTCATAAAGTATCGCTCCAAAAATCCCTATACGGTATTTTCAGGATATACTAATGACCCATCAAAGTGAATCAAGGTTTTACCATATATTGTTATGTCTGTTACTGGCTAAAAAAATGCTGCTGGGAAGTACTTTCAACTATTTTAAGGAAACTAATTGTTTTTTCTAGGTAATTTTTAAAAGGAAATAAAGTTGGATTAAAGCTTGTCATAGCAATTAATGCATTATGCATAGGAAAATGCTGCACACAGGCTAGGATTTTGTAGAATACCTTCTCCAATCCCCCTTAGATTTCAACATTTAGGAGCAAACTCATTCCAGTAGTTTAAAAAATAATTTAACCAAAATCATTGACATAATAGAACTCTTAGCTTTTGGGATAGGAAATCTACAGAATTCTTAATCCTCTAATGTGGAGAAAAATATTTTGAGATAGATTAATAAGGAAAACAGAGTGGGAACAAAACCATATGACTTACAAATAAAAAAGAAATCCAGGAGAAATCCATTCAGAGCCTGTAGTCTTTGTACTGGATGTTGCAGGTATGATTGTTCATCCAATAAAATGCAGGCAGTTTGTGATGTTCCACGACAAGGTGTTATTTCTTGAATCCAATCTCTGCAGCTGCAACAGTTCTCTCTGTAAAAAACAAAGCCATAGTTGCTTAGTCTTATTATTATATTAAAAATGAATGAGATATTAGTATTCTTCAGATGTTTATGGATGTTCTTGCTTGCAAGAAAACTTTTACTATTTTACTTCATGGATATCAACATTATGCTCAGGACAATCAAAGTGCTCCCTAACAGGGCCACTCTACCACCTCTCCTTCCTGACCTATTCCTTCTGCAGAGTTTATAGGCATTCAATGCAGCACTCAAGTTATGAGAGTTATTCACCATGTTTCTGTAATAGCAAAGCTGTATCACAGCTTTCCTGCTGTACAATGCCTTCCAACTCCTCCTGTTTGTTGCCCATGCTGGTGCATTGGTGTAGCTGCACTGCAGCTACTGCAGCTCTTGATCCTGTCACCTCTTTGAGGGGCAGAAGGCTTAATTTCTACCTGACCATTCCCAGGTGCTACTATCATATCTAGCCCATCAACATCCCTTCTGTCTTTGCTATCACATGACACTCTGCCCCCCACCTCCACTGGAAACACAGATTTAAGGACCTGGCTAGCACGTGCCATCCCACAAATACTGAAGTGCCAAGCCCAGGCTTATCTCTAGTGAGCCTGTGCATACCTCCTCTATCATGCAATTATATAAACAGAGAGAGGAGGAGAGTTGAGCAGCATGTTGAGACTGAACTGTGGTTGCCCTTTAAGATTTGAGCAAATTTTGAATAAGGAGAAAGTAGTGCAAAGAGTTCTTTGTTAGTGCTGATTAAATCAATAACAGACAGTGCATGGAGCATTTATGAAAGCAACAGAAAAAGAACCTGAAAATATGCAGAAGAAATTGAATGGTCAATTAAGTTCAGACAGAAGTTGTCAAAAATTGTTAGAAAGGGATTTCACTTAAAGGACAATGTTAAATATAAAAACTACATAGAATGTAGGATTTGGCTTCTCTAAAAGCTTCTATATCTTTTAGCATACTTCAGCTCATTTTGCTCTTGCTGCACCGAGAAATTATCCAGGAATAAAAGAGCAGAAAGTGTTTCAAAGCAGGTTTAAGGTTTACTGGAACAATTATCTGGTCAAAAAGCACTAACCAACTGTGCCTGCAGAGAGTCCAAGGCAATGGGGTCTACATGCATTGATGTCACTGCGAAACAGCCACTTATTTCTGCTCATGAACCATGTGAGACACCTGACACAACAGCAATATGCACCAGTGGAACACTGTATAACACAACCACTTCTTCTTTCTGTGTAACTATAACAATACATTTCTGGTTTAATTGTCTGTTTAATTTTTATCCCAAAATGCCATTTACTTCTTGGACCAGCCAGTTTCAGTGCTCTCACTCAGCTAGAGAAGAGGAAACCTTAATAATTGTTTGAGAGTTTACACTTTTTATCATCATTAAGAAACACTTGCTGCAGCAAGGAACCCTAATGGTTCTAACTAGCTCCCATGGGGAGGATCAAAGCCAGTTTTAACAGGGCAGATCACACAAAAAGAGACAGACAGAATCCAGAGGGGCTCACAGCTGACTAGGAGAATGCAAGTTAATTTATATCAGATAGGAAGGAAACCTACCTAAAGGTACATTCTGTGTGCCTAAACCAGTTGTTTCCTAAATCATGTGAAAGCCTTGTAGCCACGGTCAAGATATTGCTGGATTAAAGGTAAAAACCTTTCGCAGAGGTAAGACCTGTTAGCTCAGAATCAATACCATGCTAATGTGGCCATGTGAACATGCCCCAGAAAAATCAGCATGGGCCAAACAAGCTCACAGTTGCCATCCATGAACAACTCTAGAGAGGTCCCACATTTCCTTGCAGTGAAATATGAGTTTATGAGAGATTAAATGTGCACATATGGGAGGTTTTAAGAATCTGCACATATGGGAGGTTTTAAGAATGCTTTCCACATCCCCTGTCACAAATTGAAATGCCTTACTCGAACTGCTAACTGGAAGTACTGATGGACAGCCTCTCAGTTTCCTGAAAGCGAAGCGCAGGTGCACAGAAAGCTGCGGGGCTGTACGTGGTTGGTATACACAGAGAAGCACACTTGGATCTGCTCTGGGAATAGCAGACTGACAGGATATTCCCCTGAGGTGTGTAATGGCGAGATGGCTCTCCCTGGAGACTGCTGTCTCAGAAACTGTAAAGGATACAGCAGTGCAGCTGTCATGTAACTGGCAGTGGCTTTCCGGGCAGGAGGCGTCCCTTGGAACACAGCTCCTGCAATTTATTTTTGTCAGCCAAATTACACTTGAGTGTTGTGAGCTGCTGGAGTCCATCCCAGCCTGAGCAAGTATGAATGAAAGGTATGAGCACTGTAGCCACAAAAGATTTTAAAATAATGTGATATAGCATTGCAGTTTCTTATGCCCTGCTGTTTCAAGGGAGACATCCCAATAAATCAAGCTAAACACAGTTCTTTATGCATGCAAAAAGATAAAGCTTAAGACAAGGATCCATAAATGCAAGACTATTAATGGGCAAAATGCTTAAACCAATTAGTATGAAATGCCAAATAAAAAGACAAGACTCAAATCTCCTCCTCCCTAGAAGAGAAATACCTAAACATTGGCTGGAAGGGGACATATGTTTCTCGTGTGTCTGTCTGAAAAAAGCTTCTCCTGAAGCTTTTTTTTTCAGACACAGGATGACACAGAGGACCCCATACCACAGCTCTTACTTCCAGGTGAGTGCTCTTATCATAGGATAGTCACACAGTATTCTCTTGCTTGTTGTTATTGAAACTATCTAACTAAACAGACTCTATTAAATATTCATTAAGCCAGAGAGAAGTGGAAAAAAAAAGGAAAAGACATCTGGGAGGGTGATTTTGGACTAGATGACTTCCAACCCTTACCATTCAGTGATTCAATGAAGCCTCTACTCCTGTCCCCACTTCAGTAGTTCAAAATTTCAGGCCAAGTGAAATAGGGTCACTAGAATCATAGAAATGTCTGGGTTGGAAGGGACCTTGAGAGGTCATCCAGTCCAAACCCCCTCCTGAGAGCAGGGACAGCCTCAACTCGAGCAGGGTGCTCAGAGCTCTGTCAGCCCCACCTTGAATCTCTCCAGGGATGGGGCCACCTCCCTGGGCTCCACCACCCTCGTGGTGGAGAACTTCTTCCTTACATCCAATCTAAATCCACTCTTTTCTAATTTAAAACCATTGCCCCTCAGCAAATTGGAAGACTTGGAAGAAGCCACCCTGAAAATGTCCTGTATCTTGGATACTCCCTAAGAAGCTAAGTGAAGATTTCAGTAATTTTAGGCAGAATGAAAAACTAAAATTGGACCTTGTGTGTTCAAGGTGAGTGCTTTAATTGAAACGCATCTGCTTAGATGTGGTGATTGATTTTACTTACCCTTCCAGTGCTTAGCATCAAACCCAGAAAGACTATGTGGAATTTGTAAAGTACCTTAAGGGGGAACAGAAAATTGGAAAACAGAATGGGTGAAAGTTTGGACAAGTTAAATTTAAACTTCAGTGGTAATATATACTTGATGAATTAGAAGGTTTCAGCATAGCTGCTGCATTGTTTCAGAAAGACAGCATGAAGAGAACTTCTGTTTCAACTCTGGGTATTCAGCATAAGACAGAGAGGGGCTTTCCTTTTTTATCTTGAACTATGGCTTAAAAAAAAACCCAACACATTACAAGATTTTGGTCAAAGGTTACCAAGAGCTGCACACACAGAGGTTTGCTGGATGGTTTTGGTTTATGAAGTCCAGATGTTTAGTATTTTAAATAATTTAAAAGTTGTCCAAAAGAGACATCAAAAAAACCTTAAGTGAGTAGCATTGCTAGGTGCAGGAAATTGTAAAATAAGACACTGAAGAAATACTTTGCATGTACAATGTCAGAACAGGTTAAGGGAATGAATGTGTGTATCTACTGGAATGTTTTGTGTAACTCAAAGGTCAGCTCTATACAGTTAAAAACCTCCAGGGCCCAAACTTGTGATTCTGTTTGCTGTACTTGCCTCTTAATATTTTCTATTGGTTATTGTTCTTCACAGTGTTTTTTTCACCTTGTAAAAGCATTATTATTTTTCTTATGTCGTCATGGGAGAGCTCTAGCCATCAGTCATGACTGAATAGAGTGGATTATTTAGGGCTCATATTTTTGGTCTGGCTTCTCTTCCCCATGATTCTTCCCACCACTAAATATTCCTGCTTCATCAGCTGTTTGCATGCAGAAACATCCACGTGCACTCAAACATATTCCATGAATCTCTCCTATTACTAATTCTGTTACAGAAAATAGTCAACCTAGAGGGTTGTCTCAAAACTTCTGGAAAGAGCTGCTAGCAGGAATTATAAGTAACCAGCAAAATATACCACAGCAAATGATTCATGTCTTAGATTAAGCAATATTTAAAGGTTTTGGCTACATAACTAACCCAGTAATAATATCCTAGCAGAGATACAGTTTAAACTATCATAATAAATTAGTCCAATCACACAAATAAGCTCTTTTCAAACCAACAAACAAAAAGTCTGTAATGTAGCACAAAGATTGTAATTATTTTCCATATACAAACTTAATGAATTATGAAGTAAACATCAACTGTCTCTCATCAGCACTTCTCAAAGGAAACAGAAGACATTGCTAGCAAGATTTAGCCTGGAGCCACTCAAAGCACAGCTTTGCTCCCAGCTCTCCTTTTCTCACAAGACCAGAAAATAAACTTGCTACAGATAAATTTACAGCCCTTCTGCTCTCTCCAAGTATTCTGCCAGTGAAACTCTCTGCTCTTAGACCCAACCTCTGAAGGTAAGTAGGGGATAGTTACTCATTCTCACAAGTTAAGGTCCTAACTTCATGTTCTAATTTAAGAAGTAATAAGGGAACAAAAGCTTTACCAGAGAGTAATTAAAAATTTTCAAGAAACTTTGGATTACCACTCGTTCACCACAAAACTCTTTGTATTCATGATAGAGGAAAGTGAAAGGAAGAAAGTGCCCATGCCTGCTAGGTGTGAATGCTTCCTCATATCAAGCAAAGTTGAAACTCTGTGAAGAAAGAGAGTTGTAGTCCCACCATGGTCTCCTGTAGATGACTAACACAAAGCAGGGTCTTAGCATGAAAACACAATTCTCCCTCCATGAGTGAATATTTTCCTGAAGTTCAACATCAGACTTCAACTCCATGAGCTCTCTGATGATTAGTACATGTTTACTGAGCCACTAGCTATCGAGGCTTTTTAACACAGTTAAAGTTCAGCATGTGCATTGCTTGGATTCTGACTAATACCACGTTTAAGGCAAAGCTTCCCTAGAGACAGAAGTGCTCTGAGGAAATCCAAGTGACATATGAAGCTGAGAGCACTTGATTTCTTGATTTTATGTACTGTTTTTATGTTGCATTGTATTTTGAACATTCTCTTGTTTATATTAAAACCAAACAAAGGAGAGTTTGAAAAACTGAGAACAGGACAAGTTCTTTCCCATATGAAATTTGAAATAACAAAACTGTAACTTGTTGCCAGGGCCCTGAGGGCACCACCAGCCTTGCCTGCCCCTGCTCAGCCCCTTTGGAGCTTCTCCCATATGTTCCATGGCCAGCTCCCTGGTACCATCAGCGTCTACCCCAGTGATGTCACAGCAAGACCATTCTCCCTCCCAGACATTGAAAAGTGACCATGGGCTCCTCTGAGCTGAGCCTACCTGCACACCCATGTCCTGGCTCAGCTTCAGCCTGTCCCCATTCCCAGGGAACTGTCCCAATCCTAAGGATAAGGCTGCCCCGGCTGTCCTCAGCAGTCCTCCTCCTGACTGGAGGATGGAACAGGATACCAGGTCCTTCCCTGCCACCCCTACAAGGAGCCCTCAGTCCTGGAACCCCCTGCAGGCACAGCCCCACATGTTGGCCTGGCACCACCATCTCAGTTGAAATGTTAGTAGTTTAGTAGTATCAAAATTAAAACCTTTTGAGAAGTCTTTGCAGTTCTCTGCTGCTGCCTCCTCAGGTCACCTACAGGGAGGCCGTCTGCACACAGTTCAAGTGCATGAAAAAGTGGGGCCATTGATAAAGAACATATTTTATTTACAAAGCAGCCACTTCATGTACTAACTAAACAGCTACACAGATGAACCTGCACATCTCTCCCACTGGAATGGAGCTATCTTTAGTTTCCCTAAGTCTCAGCATTAGAATCAAGAAATTTCCACAGAAGACAGCCTTTGACTCATCTCTAAAAGCAAACAAAGAGGTAGAAGTCCAGGACTGAGGCATTTATTGCCGTAGATCATGTTTCAGCATCAACTGCTTCTCTGAAAGCTTTCATTCTGCTCACTTCAACTGTGCTATAGGCCCATCCATTAAAACCAAATAAAGAAATCCATATGCTCTCCTACTTATTATCAGGAGGCACCATGTAATACCAAGACATTCCCAAGGCTCCAGCCTTCTCCTCTCCCACCCACCCTACAGCTGCTCAAGTGAGCCGTGGCCCTTATCTGAGGTTTGCAGATGACCCCTTTAGGTGTCTGTCCAGCCCTGTGAAGAGTAATTGCAAGAGCTGGAGGAATATAGCAGAATAATTACAGCAAGAGATGAAAGAAAGAGATTTTAATAATTCATGAGATATACTTAAATTGCTAGGTTATAATTATGTCTTTATCAGTGCTTTATTTAAACTTCCAGTGTAGCAGAGCAAGAGGGTAGGGATAACGTTTCCTCCCGTGGTGTACTATGGGCAAACTTCTGCAAAATATAATTCCTGTGTTGACTGTCAAAATTACTTTACATTTCTGATTAGTACTTTAGAAATATCATATAGGTGCATATTTACTTAAAGAATAAAAATGCAAATCACTGAGATTTTTAGAAAACAAGTTACTTCTTATAATAGTCCATTTTTATCTAACATTAAAGTGAATATAAAGAAAAAAGGAACAATGTGTTTAAAGAAAAACTGCAAGGTTATTCCTATAAACAGAAGGGTAGGCTTTATGTATATTCCTAAATCATTAATTCAGTATTAATGCTGTCTATGAGATCAACTGTCATTACATATTTTGAAGCAAGATAGATGCACATTAGTTTTTCTGTGATTATTAGGAGCTGTTGGATTCTACACTCAGGATTCATTCCCCACACCAACTCATACTTGACCTCACAGATGGTATGCAGAATATCTCCTACACCCTGGATTTACATCTTCAAATGGACACAAACCTCTGTACTGATGTAATACTGTATGGCAATTAATGATGAATTATTATAAAACTTTAAAATGAATAATTAGAATTTAATTTATGCAAAAATCGGTCCCATTGTTCAAGGGCCCAGTGTCACATTCTTTTCCAAATCACCTCTTAACATTGCCTCAAGTGTATTACTATAATTATACTATTTAAATAACTCAATGTCTTACATTAAGGTGCTAAAGAAAACAATATGTTATAGGTAGGACTAAAACCTTGTAACAGTAAGGATTGTGGGGCTTTGGGACAGATTTCCTGGGGATGCACTGAGCTTCATTTGAGGCCTTTTTCAGGATGTTATCCAAACTTCTGTCAAGAATGACATACGTATTCTTGATCCTGCCTTAAGGCAGGAGATTGGACCAGATAATATCCTCAAGTCCCTTCCAGACATATTTTTTTTTCTAGGATTCTATGTTATTACCCTTGTGACTAGTAATTTATTGTTTGAGACTCCTTTGTTACAGTTTTGCCAGCTTAAGCTTCTCTTGATCTGAAACGAGATCTCCTCACACTCAGTCCAACTTGCTCAGGGATGGTTTGGTAATATGCATTTTTATTTATTTCCCTGCCAACAGCCTCAGCAGAAACAGATTTCATACAGGGGACACACAGATCTTGGGGAGGTAAGAAGTTTAGTAAGAAAATTTTGGATGCTTATTTAAATCAGGCCCTTTTGGTCCTTTCATCCATCTCTTATTTCCTCTTTCCCCTCATATCAGTTCTAGAAAACACATAACTTACCACCTCCAGGGATAACACTTAGCTTTTGTATAGGTAAACATATTTCACTGCTTCCAAGACTAGCTTGCACTCTTGGTTACTCTGTGCTTAGTGCTGCCAGCTGTCGATCCTTAGTGGATTCTTTAAGGATATAGCATGACTTGAGGAGTGAGAAATCACAAACCAAGAGGTGTTTTGGGTTTATTTGGCTGGGGTTTTTTTGTGCTGAAGAGATAACAAGGTTAAATTAATAGAAAAGGAATACAAAAAGAAAAGGACTGAAGTATTTTAAACACAGAACACACTAACCAATTATACAGCACTAGACGCTGAAGCAAATAAATTGGGATAGGCTACTGGAAAGGACACAACAGGTAAAGCTGGAATATAACATAAAAGCCAGACTTCCCTGATGGGAATCTGATAGGTTTCTCACTTGACAAGACCGAGTCCTTGACATGTTCAAGGCCTACCTGTTTCCTAGCTGCCACAGCAATGGGGAGCAGCATTCAAGCCCACTAGGCAGGAGACACAGCAGACAGCACTAACCAAGTAGTAAACTCTTCCTAGCCTTATGGTCCTGTTTTGTCTCCCCAAATCCTTAAATATTTCCTAATTAGAGAGGGCCGGTCTAGTCTTTCATAAAGATTTTGATGGTATTACAGATACTGTTGCATGCCTAGCTGTTTGGGGTTTTTTTTAATGTTTATCCTCATGGTCTTGCTTTCCAATGCTATTCAAACAGTACTTCCAATCTCCATGTCCCTAACTCTTTAAAAAGCAAAATAAGAGAACCTTTGGGTTGGTCCTTTGCCTTTTTGTCCCCTTGCAGTTGTCTGCTCCCCGTTTCTGTCAGCTAAGCAGTCCAGCTGTAAGCTTTTGCAATAGTAATCACTACCCACACATTACCCAAAGAACAACATTTCTGTTCCCACCCCTTCCCTGAAATAACAGACTAAAGAAAAACATTGCAGACAACCAGTTATTTTTTTTAATTCTTTTTTTTCAAGAATAGACTTTCTTGTGAGGTTTCCATCATCATGTGGTTTTAGCTGGCTCAGAGACACCATGAAAAGAGAAGTGCCTGTCTCGCAACTTTACATCCAATGCAAGAGACAGCTAAAATACAAGAAAATAAAAAGGTTTAACTGCTTTTTCTCCCCCCCAGACTCAAATACAAGTTTAAAATGTTGAACTGTACTTCAACTTTATTAAAATCGCTTTTAAGTCGTTGAATCATAAAATGCAGACAATTAAAACACGGTGACAGGGGACTGCTAATATAGTTACTTGATGGTGATAGGGAATTGCTAATATATAGTTTAAAATAATTATCAATATTTTTGTCTGAACACTTTATTCCAACAGAGCAGGATATTTATTTTTATATATACACATATATTACCTGTATTATGATCATTTAGTATTATTATTATTTCTGTTTTGCCATAAAACCCAGTAAGACTTGCTGAGTCAATATGGTGTTAACACTTTATCTCAGTCCCTTGCAAATCTGTGCTTTGGTCTGTTTCCTAATGGGTGACATCTGGTGACTGTGGTCAAAGGACCTTTGTTGACAGACAGTCCTGCACCCAGGCCCTCACATATCTCAACAGTGGATTTATATACTCATCAGTGTATCCTAGCTGCTCATGAGGACTACCAGAAAATGACAGCTCCAGGCAGATTACAGCTTTTATGAAGTGAGTTCATTTTGATATTCACTTTGGTATCTGGATAACTTGCTGAGATAACACGATCTCCAGGAATTCGATGATTAAGGTCACTTGTTAGCTGGCTGCTGAGGTATGTAACACAGGAAACTTCCATTTTATCTGTTCTACTAAAGTTGCACAATACTGATAAGCTCCAGGTTTGGGTTCTCATTTATCATCACTGAAGAACATTATAATTGCTCTGACCTTCCACTGGGACCCAATGTTCTCAGTATTTTTGGTAGTATTTAAGGAAGAGACAGGAAAAATTCTTCCCACTCAAACCTTACGAATATTTGGTGTTCTACGACTTTGAGAGGGCAGTAAACACTGAAACCCATGAAAAACATGCCCTCATGTTTCACAGGAAACTATTATACTTTTTGAGTAATTACTTGGAAAACAAGTCCTTGCATGCATGTTCCTGTGAAACTTTTCCACTGTACTAAGCATGTATATGAATTTATAATGTTTTTGTTCTATATATTAGTGTTTAAAGAATTACATAACTAAATTTCAGAGTGATTTCTAACCTTAGTGGTCAAGAAAACAGTACAACAGTTCTCTTTCTTCATAGTGCTGCCAATTCTCAAACTTTTAGTCTATTAAGAGACTTTTATCTTTTCAATGCTTCTGAAAACATGCAACAAAACTTATTTCTATGCATTATTTTACATTTCTAGTTCTCATAGAGATTGAGAAAAGTGTGAAAATGTAACACAGGTGTAGTAAGGACAGAAGGCAGGAGGCAAAGAGGACAATCTGAATAGATATATTTTAAAAGCAGTAACAAATACATTTGTAATTTCCATCATGATGCTATATTCCTATAAAAAGACATAATTTCTCTTTTTTTTCAGTATCGTGGGAGTTTAACTTTTCTGATTATGTTCAAATGGTATTAAGCAATTCAAAACCTTTCTGATAAAATATCATATTTCAATCATAGGTGAAAAGTCTTTGGAAATAAAGTGAAAATCTAATAAACCTCTTGCAAATTTATACTTCGGTTCTGGAATGTTTGTTTAATATTGATATAGTCACACTTTCCACTTTAATCACCCTTTATGGAACAATATGCCCTGTTTCCTTTCAGTGTCTTGAGGAAAATCCTGTAGATGGCACTGCAAAGCATAGCAACAATTCATTCTTTTTTTTCAAACTGAAGACAGTCCTTTACTGTTCACATCACTGCACAGTAGGTATAGGCATAAATAGAAAACCCTTCCTGAAACTTCAGGATCTTTTAAATGATCATTTCAGATGTACTATGGAACATAACTGATTAAAAGCTTTGTAAAATCAAAGATGCTCTTTCTTTTATCTCAGCTGTGGGTCGCTGTGCCTCTCCCAGCTATACAGCCCTACCTACTCAACCTTTGCACAGTTCTTAGCATTATTCAGCATTAACACTGCTTATAATGAAGACTTCTTGGGGGTAAAATGATAAGAGTTTTTGGACTAAAAGGGATTATTGTGAGTCTGCTGAGTGGCTATGCCCAGATTAAAGGGAAAAAGACTCAGTCTATACAGTTATTTTCCAATAACAGCCCAGGCAATTCTATTCTAAGTTGGATACTTTCTAAATATACTAGTTTCTGATTGTATAATACATATGGAAATGCAACTCCAGAATAGCTGTGGATGCTTTTGCTGCTTTGAAACATTAGATGTGCATAGTGTAAATTAAATTTTACACATAATTAAAAGCTTGGCTGATGTCCAGGGAGAGGCATCAGACTCATCTAGTCAATAGACCCAATGTAGGGACCATGATTTCATCAGTGGTTGTTTAAATTAACGTATTTTTACTTCACACTGAAGTAGCCAAGGACCACATACTCCTTTTCCAAGTACAAGGCCATAACTTCTCCCTTTTAAAAAGTCTTCACTGTACTGCTGAACATCTCCCCAATTACAGCAGTGAAAGGACTGGACAGACTTTCCTGAAGTCAGATGCATTTCAGCAAGCCTCAAGTGCTAATATCATCGGCAAAGCAAATGAGTCTTAGTTCTGAATGATGTCCTAACATATCCATTTTATAATATGATATCCAAAAAAGACAATGGATAGCATTTTAGACCTTTAGAAGACTGCAAGGGAGTAATGAATGAGGTGTATCTTCTACAGGATACAGCAATGAGTCCAGTTTTGAAAATTAATATTATAAGAATGGATATTATTCAAAACCCAGCAACAACTTCATAGACTTGAGAGCCAGCCTTACATTACTCAAACTAGCTTAATTTGTTTAGCTTTTCAAAGAGAAATAGCACATTAAACTTGATCACCTGTTTTAAGCACACACAGGGAGAAAAGATTTCTGATGGTAAGTTTTTGGATCTGGAAAACAAAAGGATAATGAACTACAACAGCAAATTAAGCAAGAAGTAGGCAAATTAAAAGCAGTTAATGAATGATAAATGTAAAATAAAACTGTCTAGGATGTGGCAGATGGTTAGCAAACTAACCACTGAAACAGCCCACTAATGGGGGAGTTAATAATCTATAACCTTAAATCTTTAAGAATAGGTAATTTTTAAGAGTTATGTTCTCATTCAGTCACAAAGTTCTGAATTCAATGCACAAATTTTCGAATTAAATACCATACCTTGTGCTACAAAGACCAGCTAGTTGACCATAAAGGTTTTCTCTTGTAATATCTTCTCAGTGCTGATCATAAACGTGTAAGTTTTGGTTTACTGCCACTTGTAATACGTAAACAGATTCTGGAGAAAGTTGGGGGTTTTTTGTTTTTTTTTTTTCTGTTAATACAGTTTGCTGATATGTAAGTATGATATTATGAAAGAAATTCTGATTTTGTACAAAAAACATTTAGCATCAAGACCTTTCTAAGGTGGCAGGTCAAGTGTTATCAGCTCT
This sequence comes from Chloroceryle aenea, assembly GCA_013399075.1. NCBI lineage: Eukaryota > Metazoa > Chordata > Aves > Coraciiformes > Cerylidae > Chloroceryle > Chloroceryle aenea. The sequence goes on from VWZY01011067.1 coordinate 32,627, forward strand.
TGCAGGGCAAAGTGTTAGGAAACAAATATTTCACACATGAATGGATAAGCATCTATCTAAAAATATACATTTCAGACCACTGCTATATGAGTTAGGCTATCCCCTCCCCTCTCTCTTCTCTGTATCAGAATTTTCATTGATTGACCTTCATTTATTGTTTTACTGAACTTCCTAGAGGCAAAATAAATACCCAGAGTCTGCTATGCTATAATACATGCAAAGAACACATTTGATTTTTACTTTTTTACTTCAACCTCCAACTCTCAG
>VWZY01011067.1:32931-65949 GCA_013399075.1 Chloroceryle aenea
AAAAAAAAAAAAGGAGGAGGAAGGAGAAAAGAGAATTGGCATTGAGGATGAGGAAGAAGAAAGAAAAGCAAAATGTATTAAAACAATGTTTATTAAAATATTGAGAGGACATTATGGTAAAGAGAGTCTTTTAATGAAGGAAAATTAATTAAGCTAACAGCTAAGAAGAAGGGGATGAAGAAAGAATGAAGAATTAAGCTGCATTATAAGAGGAATGAAATGTGAGAGGACCTGAAGATCCTGATTCCAGAAGAAGCTGAAAGTTTGTCTAACTGGACATGGCAAATGCATATATAATCTCGATGTAAAGGCCATAAATAAAACAAAGATGAAGCCAAACATGTCCAGACTCTATGCCTCTGGTGATGTAATCCAAGGTGACAGAGACAAGGGGAAATAGAGATTAGGAATTTAGCTTTAGCCCTGTCAATCTTAAAAAACCCTTGATAAATCCATCCATAACTTTTCAAAGTTACATACAAACACTTTAGCAGAAATAAATAGCATCGTCTTAGAAAAAAAACAGGGTATATAACAACATATATTAGGTAGCACAGAATCCCACAGAGTTTTGGCTTTTCACAGACTCTTTCAACCAGAAATGAAATGAGTAACACCCATGTTTTTTAACCGTCACAGCACTGGTTTGTCTAGAAATATGAATATCTTAGCTTTTTTGTCTGGAGTACAAAATACTATTCTATGCAAAATCAACAGGCACCATGTGGCAGACATTATAGAAAACAATGGTGTAGCACATTTCCCAAAATAAAACCACATGCAATAACCATATTCATATTAAATCAGAATTACAGTTTTACATAAAGGGAATTATTCTCCCCACTTATTTTCCCATTGTTTTGTACTGTAGCACTTTGCAAAACTTTGCAATGTGTTTTCACGGAGTAATTTTGGCACTACAGTAACTGTAACCTTTATTAAAAGTTGCAAAAGAAATGTCAAAAAAGATGTCATGGTGAGTTCATATAAATATTGGCTTAGTAAGGAAATTGCAGAGTCAAGTGACAGGCAAAAGATACAAAAGCAAAGAGACAAGAGGCTCTAAAAGATTCATGTGGGCATACCTACATTGATTTACTTATTTTTAATTAAAAATCCCCTGGAAAGACCTCCAACAGATTTATATAGAATTTCACATAATCAGTTATAAAACAAAGCTATTTAAATTGTTTTGATCTTTCATCTAGGAAGCTAGACGAAACTAGTTTGCTTTAACTATGTAAAGGCAGAATTACCTTTGCCATTCTACTAATAGTTCGACACATCCATCTCCCCATGGAAATGAGGGTCTTTGTACAAAAGAGCAATATTACAAAGATGGATGGGCTCCTCTTTACTAAACAGATGCCACACATTGTTCCAGGAAACTGTTCCTTCACACATGGAAAGGCAAGATGTGTTTTATAGGTGACTTCTTATAAATGGGAGAAAACAGAAAGAACTAAAGCTGAAATCCTGTAATTCATCAGTCCCTCTCTCTTCACAGTTGCCTTCATGTTCAGTAACCTCAAAGCAAGACCACTTCCCACTGCTAAAAAGGAAGATTTTTTACACTTAAAAGGATGGTGATTTATTTCCAAGTCAAGAAAAGCAGACAGCTACCAAACATCTCCATGTAGCTACGTCCCCCACACGAGCACACATATCTAATGGAAGAAGAATAAATAGTAAGTCGGTCATTTCCAGTCTTGCTACTTACATGGAATATAACACAGTGTCAGAAAAGTTTAAGACGTAGGCACAAATACAGAGGAACAATAAAAGTAACAGAGTGGACTTCATCCCAGAGAAGTATAGCAGTTACCAAAAGCTCATCCAATGAACACAATGGTTCCTGTGATGCGATCGCTGCCTACAAACCACAAATATTTTGGTTCAAACTTCATATGTGGTCATACACAGAGTGCTCTGACAGAGTTTAATGAAGCATTTCTAAACTGAAACTTAAGCATATGTTCATCTGCCTTTCTAGAGTAGACCAGAGTGCCTGGTGTCTTGTACACTTGAGACCAAGATGAGATCAGGCACTGAACAGAAGCCTGAACTGAGTGTGCCCTTGTGCCATTGACAGTTCCCACCTGTGTAAGGAATGAAATAAAGAACGTTCCTCCAAGGAGATGCCAGAATTCCTCTACTATACAGCCGAAGTACCAGGGCAAAGTCCTTACTGAATGCATTTTCTGAAGCAGTAGCACTATGTCAGATGGTTGCCTACTGAGTTCACACAAGTTTTTTGAGTCACTAAAGGCTAAAAATGTTTAACTTAGAATACCTGGTTTGCAGAAGGATGATGGACTTGACTGCCAGGCTAAAGAAATCCTATGTTGCAAAATTACTCACAGGAAGTTTGGTTTAGGCCTAATGGTCAGAAAACATAAACTTTCTCTTATTCAGGAGGGAATTTTTGCAGTAAAGCCTAGAGTGGCTGACTACAAAGCCCTTTAATTTTCTCATTTTAAGGAAAAAGATATGGAAAGAGTCACCTCAAGGTTCTGACTTTCACTGAAGTAAACATTAACTGTGGAAAACGTTGATGACTTTAGGTCCTTGGCTCTTGAGCTTGCCTCTAGGAAGGAATTGGAGGTGCATTTATTGAGATGAAGGTTCATCTCTTTGTTTTGAGTCTTGTGCCATTTGGATTGGTGCATTATTTCTTAACATCTCAGAGTTCCTTGAAGAAAGAGATATGCATATGACTAGGACATAGCTCTTCAGGAGAAGAGCTTAAGCTTTTAAATTTATATACAACAGGGGATTGTAAAAAAATTTTACTACATAATCTCAGAGCTTTCTTTTCTGAATAAACAAAACCAACATTACTATTGTAAACAAAAGATTGTTACTGTGGAAGTGAAATTATTCTATAATGCATAATGACCACTGGCCTCCGTATTTGTTTTTTAATTCAGATGATGAAGACATGAATGTAGGTAGAATTTCTTTCCACTTAAATTTCAAAGGAGATGCTTTGCTTCTTTTCATCCGAGTGTACCAGGATAACATGATTCTGCTAAGTCTATATCCCTCACAAAAATCCATTGCCTTCCTTAGAAAGTATATAACAAAGATGTTTTTGAATAACAATTATTTGTTGGCAATTAACCGAATACTTACAACTCAGTATGTTATTGTTAAGGAGTTTTGAAGATTGTTTTTAGGTATATGTAATATTTGAAGGAGATTTAAACCATAAATTTTGTGGGGAACAGTTTTGATGTGTTTTTCCTGGCTAGTCCAAAATGTCATATCATCCAACATTTAAACGTTGCCTGGGAACAACACTTCTGAGGGAGTATTAACAGCCACAGTTAAGTCTCAGGCCATTGTTGTTAGAGAGATGGTAAAAAAAAAAAAAAGATATACACACTTAGCAACAAATTTCTGACCTAATATGAACCTCCTTCACTGATCCAAATACTGTGGTCAAATACCAAAATCAATGCAGAGTGGAGAGGACAGTCAATGAGAAATGTAAACACTGAAGTGTTTTCATCTGTTAAAAAAGGTTAGTGCTTGCAGCTACTACGCCACACGCTGTGATGCCAGCACATGGCTATCCAAGGAGATCTCCTTTTTTGGTCTTCAGCTACAGCAGAAATAAGACAGCAAAAGGTGCTGAGGATATTACAAGCAGATCTCACTGGAGATGGGCTCCATGGGATACATGCACCATTCCAGCAACCCTGAGAAACTTTTGTCATCACTTGCAGATAGAAGAATTACTAAAGATCCCCATTTCTTAACTCTCCAAGGTATTTCATAGATGCTTTTTAAGAGTTTCCATGTGTGGCTTGTAAGGTCAGGAACGCTGGCTGCTTATGAGATAGAAGAGAATATCATTGTACAGGAGAAAGTCAGAATTGGCCATAAGTGAGATATCAGAAGCAGCAAGGAATTGCTATTGCAACAGAAAAGCTTTCTGAAAAATATTTACAACCTGCCAAAACTAGTACAAGTAATTGCTAAGGTACAGAAGAAGAGATACCTGAGACAGATCTGTGAACTGATGAATTCCTTCAATGGGTGGCTGCTTGTGAGGTTGTGTGTAGATGTAGTGTCTCCTATTATTAGAAGCTTTATAACATATCTTTCCAATAAAATATTTAGCAAAGAAAGATTATAAGCAGCTTTACATTTTTTTTTTATTGCAAGTGTGTTTGTATACTAGAGAAAAATGATTTTTTAATAAATATATTTTATTGGGAACCCAGCTGGGTACTCAGAACCACATGGGTGCTCTCACACTCACACACACAGAAACCCCAGTGGGATTTTAACAGAACAAAGCAAAAGGAGGAGAAACAACAGTAATAGCATTTATTGTAATTAAATGATATAGAAAGTGAGTGATCTAGAATGCACCAGCTGCCTAGAGCTGCACTGACTGTGCCACACCAGAGACCTCACATGCCCTGACCTGTCCTTCACCCTTAAAGAGCAGGCATCATGTCAGTATGGTATTCAATATCCCATCAGCTGGTTTGGTTGTCTACCCTGCCTGTGGCCCTCTGCCAGCTTCTGGTGAAAATTAACCCTGTCCTAGCTGAAACCAGGACAAATTATTACTTTTTCTTCAAGTGGGTCATAATCATTATGTATTAATACACACTTGACTTGAAGACAATATTTAAATACTTCAACTCAATTCTGCTAGAAGAAGAATTCCCAAGGTAAATGCTTTTCTTCTGATAAAGGCTACACACTTGTTGAGCTGACATGTAACTAAATCTAAATATGACACACTCTAAAATGATTTATTATACTTTTGATCAGAGTGTTACAGAATTTGGGGCTGAGCACCTCTATTCCTCTGGGATTAATATTTTCCTCTTAATCTGATAAATCAAGCATCTGTGAAAAAAAGTTTATCATCATAAACCCAGGTGATTAAGTAAGTGATCTACTCAGTATTCAAGTTTCTGCCCCACAAAACCCATACAAGTTCAAAATCAGTGAATGGAAGAGTAGATTATAGGGCATAAAGAATTAATCTGAGAGTATATTTTCAGATTTCCTGTTACATCACACAACAGACTTCTGGAATTGGGTGAACCTGACTTCAGGCTGTCTCCATTTTTCTGTGAAAGTGCTGGCAAACCCCAATGCACTGTTCATCTACCCCACAGGCTTTGCCAAGGGGCCTAGATTTACTAATCTACCTTGCAGCGTGCATTTTGTCAGTACAGATTGTCACTAGATGGCTGCGAGGATCTTGCAAAGCTTTCTGACCATACATTTGCTTTAAGAAAACAGAAAGGTGGCAGCTGAGTGCTAATACAAATGGTACCAGTATTGATTTCAGTAGAAACGTGGACTTCATGCTACGGGGAAAATGTATTTTCCATTGTTAAGTGGAGAACCAAAACTAGATTGTAAATACCTATGTTTTGCAACACCTAAGCAGAAATAAAGAGAACACTTCCATGCAACTGAGACAGAGAAGGCTTACAGAGCAGTCAATATAAAAACATAGTAAATCAGAACTAAAGTGCAGTTACAAGTGGTTGCACTTGGGTTAGCAGATGTACTGGGTTTGAGTGACAAAGTTTTAGTAGAGGGAAGGCTAAAGGGGTGGTTTCTTTGAGAAACTGCTAGAAGCTTCCCCTGTACCAAATACGGCCAATTCCAGCCAGTGCAAAGATGGATCAGCCAAGGCTGAGACCATCAGTGAAGGTGGTAGTGCCTCTGTGAGATTTAAGAAGGGAGAAGTGAGATTACACAACAGCAGGTCAGTGAAGAAGGAAGGGGAGGTACAGATTCCTTTCTCAGAAAGGTCCTAATAGTCAGCATAGGAGAGAGGTGTTTATAGATGACATACATATTTCTTCCACAGTTTTAGAGATTTATGGACTTTTGAAAAATCCAGTAGTCTAAATGACAGTAAGCTGGAAAATCTATGTTACTTTTTTCTGATGACACCAATTAATAATTCAACTTCTTGAGTTTCCTCCTAAAAGGACAGCTCCCCTAAATTATAACTCGTACTGATGTCTCCTAGTGACACAACCTGGCATTTATTGTCAAGCCAAAAAAAAAAGCCCAAACAAAACTCAACAAACAAACACTGAACTATCAGAGATGCTGTGCCCACACATGTGGAGGATGTGGTATCCAGGCTGGAGCATCCAGGCTGGATTATTTTGGGTTTTCCAAGCAACTCATCAATCTCTTTCTCCCTGACAAAACATTTAACCTGTGCTTTTTCACAATAGCTTCTAAAACAGGCAATTAGGCAACACAATGTTTTCCTCAGGTTGATGCATTATGTACCAAGACACAACTGACCTTCAAGGCATGAGAAATACCAGAAAACAGCAACTGTTCTTAAGTTGTTAAAACACTGGAATGAATTCAGATGCCAGAAAGGATGCTTCCTACCAGGTATCTCATCTCTGTAAGCAGATGACTGTGTGGCTTCCCTCCTACACTCTCTGAACTGAAAGTAGGTATTTGACATTATAACAAAATGAAACTGGACTTTCAGGGCCACCATAAGATTTACTTCTGTTTCTGTCAGTCTTTGTGGTAAGAACTGGACTTCTTGCTTTCAACTGAAAGTTTTTTAGATTGTATTTATAATGAAAGATACCAGGTAGACTGAATGGCTTGGTTCTTCATTATCCTTGTCATCTATTTTTAACTGTTATGGGAACACCTGAAAGACAGAGATACTGGTCTCTGTAACATCTTTTCTCTCTTCTTTCCCTGATGTGGTACGATATGTTGAAAAGAAACCATTAAAACACGTGTTTGCTGAGTAATGGCAGTTGTTTCCCCCCCCTTCCTCTTATATTATTCAATGTCTTTTTATATTTTGGTGTGTGGGAGGGGAATGGAAGCTTGTCCTGAATAGAATGCCCATATCCAAGGACTGGTTTTATCTTCAAATTATTTTCCTTGCCTTGTATTTCTTATAGACAAATATTTAAGTAATTGAACTCATTTGGAAAACAACTTCCATCTAGGTCACCTAGAATACTACCTGGATTTCAATGTATTTGAGAAATTATATTTTCTAATATTTCTATAAATGTCCTCTTGTACATCCATATCTCCTGCATATGCAATTTGTAAAATCTCCTGGGATCCCTTTGTAGAAATTAGATCTAAGTATTGACATAATCATTATAAAATGGCACTTCTACTACACCTCATTACTGTGGACATACCTTGGATTTTATATTGTACACATCCAAAGGAAATAAAATATAATCTGTCCCAGAGACTCCATTCCTTACAATTTCAGTAATTTATAATAAAATTTTAATCAGATCAGATAATTGCATTGGGAAGGAACGAAGTTATCTTATGTGCAGTCATCAAGTCAGGCAAACTTTCTGATTTGATATAAATTAGACTGCATTTCATGTGTGTGGATGGTCATACCTCTAAGAAAATACATCAAAGAGACTAAAAAAGAGATGAAAATCCCTCTGATCCCAATTAATCATTGTGAACATGCTTCATATATCTATATATTGAAAAGGCAGATATATTTTGAATAAAGGGAATGAGCTACAACAAAGCAGCAGCTTTTTCATGAGCCTGTTTCTATAGCCTGTTGTTCTGGTCAGATGACACAATTCAAAACTATCCTGCAAGCCAAGAATCACACTGGGATCGTACTTGGTTTCTGTGCTTGTTTTTATTATCTGACAAAGAAAGAAACATCCTGTTTCTTATTCATATACCCAGGGATACAACAAAGAAGTGACAGCACCAAAACGAAGTGCAGACTGAATAAATTGCATTAAAGCAAATAAATTCCTGGATTTGGGGTTTGATTTCAGTATAAACAATTTTTGATGATAAAATTAAGGGGACAGGAATTATTATGAGTTTAGAAAGTTGTATTTTGATTGGCTAATTTCCTTCAAAATCTTATATAACTGTAGATTAACACAGAGCTACTCTTAGATCTGATGCTTCCTTTCTCTGCATTGACAGTCTAGCACCATCAGTTCAGGGATTATATATCCTGTTACATTTTGCAAGGAATAAGAGTGCTAAAATGTATTACATAATATTTTAATTAATATTTCACTTTTCTGGGTGTAATATAGCTCTGTTGGGGTTTTGTGCATGTCCTTTCTTGTGACCTCTGTTTTTGAAAGCATAATAAAAAAAAAAGTGGTTTTATTTTCACACTAGGAGCTGCACAGTTAAAGCTTCAGCTGGTTATGAAATATATGATATATATGATTGATAAATATGACAGAGTAGGGCAGGATGTTAACAAGATGCTATGATTTGGTCTTTGCAGGTGAAAACCAGTAAGATTCAACACTGTACAAAGTGTGGTGATCCTATCTAAGAAGTGGAATAAAGAAAGACTGGATGTGAACATACCCATATATTTTGAGCCACAAGGGAATAATTTTGTACCAAACTGAGTCTTTATTTAGGCAGAAGTTCCATAAGCTGCAGAGGAATTAATTTGGACATAAGGTCAATAGTTGGAGTAGTTCTTTCCAGTTGTATGCATTACTTTGCAGCTGCATTTAATTACATACTCAGTTCAGAGAATTCAAAAGCTTAATTATAAGATTGCCAGAAGAAACCTGATAGACATCTGCATGATACAGAATGGAAGTGCACATTGTGGCTTGGACTTTCAATCTTAAGATAGGTAGAGAGGCTTTGCATAAGCACATTAAGTAAAAGCTTCTCCCAGGAACAAGTACTAAGTGTATCCCTGCACAGAAAATCTATTTTGATGACCCCAAGTTGTTAAGATAATACTGAATTAAATGTGAATTAGGGCATTTTGCAAAACACATACAGGAAATGTAAGTCCAGGATTGTGATTTGTTTTGTGTTTTGTTGTTTGTTTTTATTTTGGGTGGGGGTGGGGTTTTGTTTTTTTTGTTTTTCATTTTTTCCTTATTATATTGTTGGGGCTTTTTTATTCTCAATCAAACCTTGTTTTACAGCTGGCATAAGCACTTCTATTGTCATAGCTCCCACGTCAAACAATCTGTGGCAAACCCATTCAAATATTAGCTAGGTTTTTTGAGGCCAACTGCTGGCACAGCTGCAAAAAGCAGTGGTGGTACTCACTCAAGAGCACACTCTCTTATTAAGGAGGTACCCTACTGTTGTGATAATATTGCTTCACAGAAAATGTTGCATTCATGTTACTGGGAGGAACTCTGGAGCTGGTCCAAATGCAATTCCCTTCTTGATACTTCGCTCCTTCACTCCTCTTGAAGCTGTGGCACAACCCTGACTTCAAAGCTGGTTGATGTAGAGGCCAGCAGAGCAAACACCATGCTAGTAACCTCAGTGCCAGGAAAAGCCATGGAGCAGATCATCCTGAGTGCCATAAGACACCATTTACAAGACAAGGCATTCAGGCCCCATCATCACAGGTTCATGAAGGGCAGGTCCTGCTTAACAGACCTCATCTCCTTCTATGACAAGGTGACCCTCTTGGTGGATGAGGTGAGTGAGTGCGGCCAGCAGAACTAGAGAGGAGATCTGCCAAGAGTCCTAGGAATTATCATTTTAGCAACACCGTGGGGAAAATTAGAGGTGATGTTCAAAAACTTGCTTTTGTGAGGTTATCAAAGGCAACTGGGAATTCAGAGTAAAATCAGAATCAAGAATGTGGAAGCCACAGGCTTTGTATCCAACACACTGTTAACCATTCTTTTGCTCTAAGTGTCAACTTCTTGCAGCACACGTCTATGTGTTGAAGTAATTTCTATTGGCAATTCTGCTGAGATTTTACCCTTGAGAGGAACAGCTGAACAGTTCAGAAAAGACAACAGAACCCTGGCACACAGCTCGGTAATTGTGTCCTGTCTGAGTCACCAAAGGTTTGATAAGAGCACACTGAACCCATCGGGTGACTTTGTGCCCGTCTATAAATATACCTTAGAATCATTTAAAACCATTCAGAATCCACCACTAAGTTTTACAAGGATGGGTAGCAGGACAGCCCTTATTATAACAATATTTCCTCCTTGTCATGAAGTGCATAAGACAGAATATTAATATTCTTGCCTCTCAAAAGCATTAGAACAGTACACTCCAGAAGTGGGTAAAATTACTTTTCCTACATATGTTGCTACCTAAACTAAACTACCTATGATTAATCACTACTACCTTTCTTCTGGCATTAATTAAAAAAATGATGGGAGGAAAGTGCAAAGAAAGGAATATTAATTTCAAGTAAAAAAAAAATATTAATTTCAGCTAGAGATGCTGTTAGGGAGAAAAGTGGAAGAATTCTTGGGTCTGTTAAGTATCTGTCATGTTAATCACTGAAATTCTAAAGGTAATTGCCACATAAAATAAAAGTGCTACCAGCAGTCTCTTTGAGTCTCTTTTCTATCAAAAAGAAGGAAAAAAAACCAGTTTAAGTCAGCAACTAGAAAGAATGTAAATTACTGTTATAAGTTACTGTGTCAATCACCATAAAGGATGAAACAGATGAAGAATGCAGCTTAGATGGATTTCATCCAAGATAGAATACTGAAATAAGTAAAGGCATTGATGTTTAGCTGTTAAAGTAAAAAATAAAATAAATTTCCATATGCAAATAGGATAGAAGTACGAAGAATATCATCAAAAATGCTCCAGGGGTCACACTGTTTTGAAAACAATAACAGCAAGATCTAATTTCATGACATAATGTTGATGTTAACCAGTAAAACAGAAAAAATAAGACATGTTTGGTCTTATGCTGATCTCACACACTAGCTCCTTTTTGTTTGTTCATTTACTCTTTGAAACTGCTGCTTCCCTTTCCTATATTTACTGCCTGAACCCTCTGATTCCTTATCTCTTTAGCCTGTTCTCACTATATTGTAACTCCCAGTTACTTCCAAAACCTCCTTATCAACATTCAAACTCCTTTCTCCTTGAGATGTCTTTGCTGGAGGACAATCTTCAACTGACATTTATTAATAAGCCTCTGCTGTCTCTCTCTTTCCTCTAAAAGACATGGAACATACCAAGATCTCACAAGAAGGTTCTAGGCTTCACCATAACATGCCCAAGCCAAATGGAAAACATTGCCTGTAATTCTAATCTCCAGTGAGCACATTCTTAAAGAATATGCTCTTTTTTTATATATATATTGTGGTGAATGCAACACAGATATAATAAATTACAAGGCTGTGTCACATAAAGGAACTTCTGGTGAATAAAGATGGTCAAACTTTCTCATAATATCTTGGGAGAAAACAGCTCCTGGAGGGACACTTTACTAGGACAAAGAAACTTTCTTTTCTGTTATTAGCTAAGACTAATATTCTTCTTTCCTTCTTCCTGTGGCTTCTTCAAACTGTATCTCCAAAGGTCATTATTTTCTACCTTTTCTAGCAGGAATTGACTGGAATGCTGGATACCTAGCATTAGATTAGATTACAGTGTACTTTTCTACTCGTGTTCAACCGTGTCCTGTATTTTCTCTTGTACCTTTAGAGAGAATACAAATGTTAGACCTGCACACCTTTCCTGCATTTTCTGACTGGAAGTGAAACAACATGACAGTTTACTCAGTGAATCTGTAAGAAACTGTCTAACAAATGATTTCCCAGGTTTTTCTTCTAGGTCAGCAGTTTACAGTCTCTCAAATTCAGTTAAAATGTTTTATTTCCCCAGAGGCCTGTGGATAATAAAAGGAAAAACATCTGTATTTAATATTTTTAACCTTCAGAAAATCTTTCAAGCACATGTGTTAAAACAAGAACCCCTGTTAGTGACCAGGTACTCCAAATTCCCTTACTGCTGAATGCTTTGACTATGAATCTAACCTGAGAAGTTAGGGTTATTTGGGGCATTTATAGTGCACCTTACAATTATCACAGGTATCACAGGGTGTCAGGGGTTGGAAGGGACCTTGGAGATCTTTGAGTCCAACCCCCCTGCCAGAGCAGGATCATAGAATCCAGCACAGNTTGAAAGTAGAGCAGATTATCCTGCTGTTCTTTTAACTTGTTCTTCTAAAACACTACAGCTATGTGCTATCAAGGATCAAAACTAAATTATTCATACTATTTTCAATTTTGATGAGTGTATATTGCATGGGGTAAAGCTGTACTGAATCTGCTGATCTTTTTCTCAATATAAACTAAATAGCATTTCAGAATACTTGATCTTTGGGTCAATTCTTGGTATTCAACATGGATCCTTAAGCCTCAATCTGCCTGAGCTAAACCCCAGGTTCCTGAACAAATCTAAGCTTACAATACTAAAATAAAGGATGAGGGAATTATCTTATATATAACATAGGACATCTGAAATACATGTGGCTGCTGAGGTAGAAGACTGTCTAGTTCAGACAGCATTAGTTCTATGGTCAGACAACTGAATTGGCAGTCCCATAGATAAAAGAATAAGACAATGTTTGTACTTCTAGTGTGCTGCTACAGGTCTAGAGCTAGAAACAGTGTCCAGTTTTTCTTAGCATAGAAAGTTAAGAGCATCTAAGGATCGAACAGCTGGATCTCACCACAGCAATGTGATTCTTGCCTACCAGAGATATTCCCCACATCTCCAAAGTGGAGAAACATATCCTCTCACTTTACCTGGTATTTCAATGCATGCAGTCTCAATGGAAAAAAAATCAAATATCTCAGTCTCCTGCTGCAAATGTGTGCAAGAAATATAGTGATTTGCATACTCAAACAACAGAACAGGAAAAAAGAACTGCTCCAAATGAAGGTGGAACTTCTGTGATTTAGAGCCTTACAAACATATTACCAAATGTCTCCTGTTTTCAGTGTAGTAAAGCAGTTGGGCACAAGACCTGCTTTTCATCTTCAGTGTAGAATATACAGGCTCTTCACTGAGAATCCTGGAGGTAAGTTTGGTCAAAAGTGACTTAGGGAAATTAATTTAATTGATGCAGAGCATCAGGGCTTTGCTCCATGGGTACAAAATACACAAACCAGCTTATATTAACAAGCTGAGGTGAACTGCAGTGACCTACATTCAAGAAAATAGTTCCAGTTTCTGCAGAAAACACTCATTCAAATTTGTCTTTTAATCACAGCAGGTCTGCCTGAATGAGACCTGCACTACCGAAAAGATTTTTTTAAACAGCTGGAATCACAGTGGAATAGGTAGTTATTAAGGATGAAATATAACTAAATTGGTTGGACAGAATGATCTTAAAGGTCTTTTCCAACCTAAACAGTTCTATGATTTTATGATAAATGATGTCTATAAATGGCATTAACAAAGTACAGTTTCCCTACATCAATTGTATTGTTCAAAGTGTAGTATTTAAGCCTAGCAAACCATCTCTGGAAGATTCATCAAGTTCACCACATTATCACAGAGAACTGGAAGCATCAGTAAATGATACTGTGCCAGCAACATGTAAGATCAGTAGTTAATATATCTAGATAGTGAAGGCTGATTCCTGCAATACCCAAGCTGCATGGGTCTTCCCACCCATGCTAATATTCAGCCTTGTGAATAGATGGATTTTGGCATTGAAGATGTTTACAGAAACAAGCTGATGACAGCCATCTATCCAAGGCATAAATAATCAGGTAGTGGAAAAAGACCTAGGTAGATAAGTACAAAACCTGTGTTGTCATCAAGCCAGTCATTTTACAGATCCCCATGCCCACTGTTACAATCCCCAGCTGCTTGTCATTACTCACTTCCTACAGGTCTGTGGGTTTCCAGATTTATTCTTGTGGTCAGGTAAAAAGGGAGACTGAGCTCTCTACAGCTACTCGCTGTCAAAATTTGGTTTAGTAGCCTAAATTGTTTAAAATATCAGTTCTTTGTGAACACAGCTAATTTTGATTAGCTAGACTCAACTACAGAAACATACAGATGGGAAGCCCTGTATGCTTGATTTAGCCAACTGGTTGTGTGGAGCAGATGGGGGAAGCAAGCAGGTAACAATCTACTTCTTGAGAGCAGTTTTTTGCAGATGATGCACTTAATGTAGATGATGTGTCTCACCAACAGTAGTATTGATGAATCTAGGCTGATCTTATGGAAGATAATCTCCCTTCTAATGTGGGTATAGTAATAAATGAACAGGAAAAAGTCACTGCATCCAAGCCTGTTCTTCAAAGCCCCTGTGTTAGTGAAGAAAAAAGAGATGCTTCTCAGTACGTAGTCCTCCCTTGTCTTACTGTAGATATCTATATGGGTCAGATTATTCTCATTCTAAAACTTTCTAAAACTTTCTTTCTGAACTTACAGAGAATGCCTAGAGTCATCAGAACAGCTGCAGATATTTGCATTAGAGATATTAAAATATAGGAAGATTGATCCTAACCTCTATGCCATTATGTGTAAATCTCATGAAAAGCAGGATTTACAATATTTTTGTAAGACTGGTCATGTCTAACACATTAATTCAGCCCCCCTTGGACTTTTTTTTTTCCTTTTTTTTTATCATCCAGGTTTTTTTATAATGGAAAAGTCATAAGGAATCCTGGGAATGGAGATATGGACCTCAAAGGTACATCTGTATCAATAACTAAATCTGAGACCACAGTCAGGGACTGTTAAATTTACTAGCATACATTTTCCTTGACAGCTGAACTTCCTAAACCCCTAGCTATGGTTTTAGGATTTCTCACTTGCCTCTGAATGAAACCTTGTATTCCTGTATGCCATGCAAACTGTCATCTGAAAGAGAGAAAGCCAAAGCTCTGATAAAGAATACCTTTTTGCTTGATGACTGAGAGTATATACCCAGAAACAGCTCCTATGCAGTTACAGTTATGCTGTACAGAGACACAAATACAGCTTCTCTGAAGCTCCGAATCTCATTTTAACAGTGGCATTTTCACAGTAGCTGCTCAAGTCCAGAAGAAAGTCAGAATTTAACTTTTTTCTTTCCCAGTTCTATCAGCTGATTTACATTTCCCATTTTCCAGCATGCTATCCCTGGCTAATTCCCTCCACATGAGATTAAGGCACCACGCTCTCCATAGCGAAGACCAATGAGCATAATTTGAAGACTTCATGGTCTTGAACATCAGAAGAACTGTGTTTGTTTTTTAACCTGGCTTCAAGGCCTAAAATGACATTTATAGGTTCCTCTCTGAAGGATAAGAGACCGAGAAGCAAAACAAATGCCACATGCTGTGTCGAAGTGTATTTTTATTGATTTCTCTTGGAGGGTGAGGATGAATCTACCCTTTAATTCTCAGGTTCACTGATTTTTCACAAGCAGGCTTTGAAGGGCTCCACTTTAGGCATATTAAATGCTTAAAATTTTGTCAGGCATCTAACTATTTTCAAAATCAGCTGCCAAATTCTAAAAGAGAAAGCACATAAAAGATGCTCTTGAATATCCTGTTAAGTGTGTACTGAGGTGCCTTCCTTTATCTACAGACCAGTTATTACCTCCTCAATTTTGAAAGTGTGATTCAGATGTTTTCATCATTTTATCCACAGCATTCCAGTACCCTCTGTTATATGGTTTGATCATTATACAGCTTAAAAAAGGCATAGGTCCTGTAACACTAACCTTAGAAAATTCCACAGATCATTCATCTACTGGAATAGGTCAGAACCATAGAATTATAAATCAGAATTTTTCTAATGTGTGCCACATTTACTCCTGAAAAGAGTATTTTAATCTTACTTCACAAAGAGTTGTAATGATATCAGTGAGGCCACTAACACAGGAACCTCTTCCAAAGTAAAATAATGTGCAAGTTTACCAATCTAAAAAAAAAACACCAACACCCCAAACAGATGCTCATTCAGTGCTGGGAAGATTTGAACATGCAAAGGTGCTGCGGAGAGGTACCACTGTAATACAAATTTGTACACAAAGTTTTAAATAGGTTTTTAATTGATACGTGGTATTAAACCCGTGCAAAATCATGAAAATAAAAATGATTAGAAAACAAGTTCACAAATCAGTCTTTGCTTTGGGTTTGTTGACTGCCAAGTGCAGTATGAATGACTTGGCTGGTTCTTCACTTTCTTCCCAGCTGTGCAACATTCCCAGACTTCTAATTTAGACCCTTTTTGGCAAATCAATAACCATTTACATTTGGAAAACAGTAGTCCTCATCAAAAGAGGCCAGGTTGTGGGAAAGTAATTACTCTTAATGTGAAAGAGAACAAGAAACCAAATCATTGAAAGAAAGATGCATTAATGAATCCATTTTCCACAGCTTCACAGATGAGGGGAAAATAACTTGGCTCAATATAACATTGGAGCAACCATTTGTATCATGAAACAGGCAGAAACTTATTTCTTCTAACTTGAACCTAGTGCAGGGTTTGCCATTATTCTTTAAAAATAAAGGATAAACAGTTCAGGCCCCTAGTCTCTGGAAACAGTGAAAGCATTTGGCTTCATGGCTGTCTCTAGAGTCTGGAAAGATCCCTTTTGAATCACAGTCAAATGGGAACACTAAATGTTTACTGATTTCCAGCTATGGTATAATATTTTGATTCCAAGGTTTTTTTCTGCCAAAAAGTTGAATTCTCTAGCTCTAACACTTAGTCTTTCAAAAACCATATTTTTTTTACTAACTTTTCAAGACTATAAAATATGGCATTAAC
The DNA here is from genome assembly GCA_013399075.1 of Chloroceryle aenea. Classification (NCBI taxonomy): domain Eukaryota; kingdom Metazoa; phylum Chordata; class Aves; order Coraciiformes; family Cerylidae; genus Chloroceryle; species Chloroceryle aenea. Next base: position 49,465 of record VWZY01011067.1, read on the forward strand.
ACCTAGGAAAGTCACCAAGATAGCACTTAACCATTACAGAGGTTTCTTTTTACTATAGTAAATGTACACAGCTATTCATCTTACCAAGTCAAACAACAACTCAGTGGAAACATATCTAACAGGCTACGTTTTGTTGATTACCTACAGAAAAGAAGTTTTGAATTAGTAGCAGAAGTGATTTTAATCTCTAAAGGCTAACTCTAGATATAATAACAGAGAGTTTACATGGACAAAACCAGCTCCATCACATTCAGAACTGGTACTTAAAAGAGGTTTTCTGTCCCTTTTCCCTAGTGTGAAAATGAATTAAAAATTAAAATGTTTTTTGAAGGGTGGAGTTTCATTTTCTTAGCTTCCTACTTTCTGCAGGTATCATCTGGCAGACAACAAATAGCAATATTTGATATGTTCCAGAATAACTAGTGTGCAACAATGAAAAGAAAAAGGTGTTGACCTAACCTAATTATTCTCATAAAATGTCCTCCAGCTATATTTTGAGTATAAAAAAATCATGTTAAAACTCCACAGAATCTTCAAAAGAGACACTGAGTGGCAAATAAATTGAATAAGGCTTCTCAACAGTTTAGATTTACGTGTCTTCTCTTGGATGATTTACAAATCAAAATCCCCAGGGAAATAGCATTTATGTAAAGTAATTACTGAACAATGTATGGGAGTTTCACAGTCCTTTCTCCATGGTAAAATTCCTTATGTCATTTTACTAATGGCTGTTAGGAAACAAAAACTTCTAATGAGGTAGTCAAATCCTACAGCCAGGATGTTTTACTTTAGCCACATTTAACAATCATAATACACAAAGTAGTATGATTAATTGGTTATTTAAAATAAAACACCTTAGCTTGATGACACTTTTTGGAGTAAAGCAGGAGATCCAAAAACTACAAGCCCTATGATTTCATTTGACATTCAGGGGAGTTACAAAGAGCACGGAAGATGTTTTCACATCTGTATGAGCCAACATATGTTGTCATTTCCAGCTGTAATTGTTTAATGTGAAAAACAATAGTTTTCAGTTAACGCAGACTTACACAAGATGGTAAAATTATTTCCACTCATCACCTCAGTAATGGATGTGTAGGAGTGGGAATGGTTATGAGCAGCTTATCTTCCTTCTCTTTTGAAATTTATTTAATATATAAGGTAACTACTGCTTGTTTTCAGTCAATAGAGGAACTGGAGGGTCTTTAAATAAATAAAAATAACAACCAGCCAACCAAAACCAACAGAGCATTGAAATCCTGGCATCCCATCCCACTACTCTGAACTGTGAAAACAACACAAAAATCAATGAGTGACCAAAAAAATTGTAAATCAAGCTTTTCAAATAAGAAAAATGCAAGACACATGTAAAGCTCTCAACAAATGCCTTACAAAGTTCTTTCCATTTCAAATCCCCAGAAGAATCCTCTCACAAGTGCCTCCCTGCCAAACCAAAATATAATTCTCTAAAATTGAATTTCTCTCTTACAATATTTTCCTGTTCTCCAGCCTATCCACATGTAGATATTGCATTGCCATGACTTATCAAGTTTGTACATTGATACATTTAGATCAATAGTGCCATCTATAACATCTACACTGCTCTGAGACTAGCAAATACAATGCCAATTGCTTTGTTATATGGTTAAACTACACCTACTTAATTTATCATTATCTCTCAGCTATTGAAGTTCCACCAGACTGCAGCCTGTCCTGCCTGGCATTTCCACATAGGGTATCCCAATCCACTTTTCCTATCCATTTTTCCCATAGATAATAATTGTAGTGAACAGAAACTGGCACTGGTGAAGTAAGAAAACCATTTAGAACCTAGGTCCCACCCAGCTTCAGTGGGCTCATAACTTCTTTTTACCTCCAGTGCAGTGTTGAGAAAAAGCAAGGGTTTTTTTTTCCCTAAATACACAGGTCAAGCTTCACAAGAAATGTCTGCATAATTTTATTAAGTGTAGTGAGTGGAGTACATAACCATTAATGGCCAAGTAGATTCTCCCAACTATAGACTTTAGTCTCTAAGGATGTTAACCATGAATCTTTTGAGTTCTGAATTCTCATGCATACAAAATTTTCTGCTGACAAAAAAGCCTGTCAATAATCTTTAGCAACTGCAATAGCTGTTAGTAACTTTCCTGTCTTGTACTACTTCTAGTGTTAAATAATTTCCATTTCCAAATGGAACTAAATCTCTACACTCTGCTCTTTCTTGTACCAGGTCTAGTATTTTACAAGTAGTATGGTGCATCACAAAAACCCTTGAGATCTATTATTTATAGCTTAAAACAGCCCTGCTGCCAAATGGTGCTTTCTAACACTTAAGAGAGGATTTTTGGATGTCAAACAGGTAGAGTTAATAACTGTCTGTCCCCAGGAAACACTAGTGCTCTTTAAAGCTATTGCTACTATTGCTATGCACCACTGAAAAACTTGGTTGGTTGCCTTTTAACTTCAATACCTTTTATTGGTTTGGTATTTCAGAGAGGTAAGTTTCTATTAGCAGCTGAATGGAAAAGTTCTGTGATCTCTTATCATAAGATCTGGGGTTCTTTTCTGTTTTAATGGGTACCTCAGGCTGCCTCACTAAAAGCTGCTGTTAGCTAGAATCATGTCACTCACTAAAACACTGCAAAAGCAGTTCCCAATTATGTTAAAAGAGTTGCAGATCAGTCTGTAAGTACACTGTCACCTCAGCTATCACAACTTCCTAACCAAAACAATTGACAAGACACAGATTTATGATCTTAACTCAACATTAGGCACCCTTGTGAAACACCCCAGTTAACTGGATACTCAAATTAAGGCTCTCTCACTCTGTTGGAATCCAGGGATGGGTCTGTCTCATTGCTGGCTGACTTTGGCATTATCAGATACAGGGGAAGCTTCTGGCAGCCACTTCTATAGCCCCCCCACTACCAAAACCTTGCCACGCAAACCCAATACTGATGCCTATGAGGAACTTCAGGTAGAAAAAATCCTCACAGAAATCACCACCAGCCCCACTGACCAACACTGCCCTATGTTTTCAATCTCCTGTCCCATAGAAATTTCTCTGCTTTTTGTTCTGCATTTATTTTGTAGGCTTCTTGGGTCAGTGACCATATTTGAGCACTATATTTCAATAACAGTGTAATAGAATCCTGGAAAGTTCAAAGAATATAAAAAGAAAAAAATTTATCTTGATCTCCCTGGTCAGTACCTTTGGTAGAGTGATTTCTGAGAGCTATGAACTAGTACAAAGTCCATTAAATTCAACTTACAGATGAACTTAAAATAGTATGAGGAAAATAGCCTATATGCACATGCTGCACATGCAGTGATTCAAAGGATTCTATATTTTAGGAATTTAGTGTGGCTTTTTAAGCACTTTTCTGATAATAATTGCATGCTATAACAAAAAATGAAATGGATTGGGTTTGTTTTGACTGGTTTGTGATAGATATAGGAATCTATTGTAAATGCTTGTGCTGTCACAAAGCATATCTGCAAGCAATCCCCACGTACATACATCAGTAGGTGGGTGAATTGACACTAGCTCACTTTCAACTTCACTTGGTACTATTATTTTCCGAGAAAAATCTAAAAATATTGATTGCTACAGTAATTTTTAGAGTGTTGTTCTACTTTTCATCCTTAGTTAATGTGTTAGCATGTAATGAGCCGTGCAGGAAAATGAATACTCTCATCATAACCTTGTTCAAGTCTAATTTCCTCTTGAACAGATTGAGGAAAATCCTCAACTGGTGTAACTGTTGTAATTGCACCAAGCTCAGCTTATGTCCTTTCATTTATAAATATACTCAATCTCCAGAGTCACTTTACCTTTGTGGAGTTACTCAGCATTTCTCAGCTGTTTTGAGCAGCAGCATTTGAGTCCCCTGACCCAAACCTAAGGAGGAAACAAAAAAAAATTAAAATATAGTTTCCAAGACTGGTGTTTCTAAATGACTATTTAACCCTTCAAAGTCAAAATGCTTAAATTTACTGTGTCTCACTGAAATCTTTCCTGTAAACAACAGTTTTGGTTGTTGCTATTTTTGCATGAAGATAAAATTGACTTTTATAATAATTTTAAGTATAACAAGGGCTGAACTGTCCCCATGAAACACAGTTTATTGTAATGATGGCATAAGAAGGCTATTTCTCAAGGTGCAGCCTAAAAGACTCTTCCTTGGTTTAGGAACTAGCAGTTCTTTGCTGTTAGACTAATACAGCAACAAATTCCAGTCCTACACTGTTAACTTGCTGACACAAACCCTTTGACAAACCCCACTCGTTCCCCTCAGGGGCCAAGGAAATGCAATGTGGGGATGTGTGCAGAGCCAACTTCATCTGCTTCTCCAAAGCTGAAAGAAGTTTGGTTCTCCTTTGTATAGTGGATACATATACCACTAAATCTGTTCAGAATTTACATAAACCTCACTTATTTTCCAACACTTTGAAATACTTCCCATAAAACACTTAATATAACTTATAGGGGAGATACAGTGAAAATGCTGAGAAAAGTTACCAGAGAGTTTCTACCCTTTTAAAGGAAGGTAACTTAAAAAGGAATCTTGCCCAAGATCCATTCCTTACAAAACTTCACCCTGAATTAAACTTATGGCTTTAGATGCATTAAGTAGACAGCTAAGAGGAAAGCAACTGTAGACAACTGTCAGGTTGCTCAATCCTGCAAACATGACTAGGCAAAGAGAGCCAGTTTTGTCATGGAGGTTAATGAAATGAACATGTGAGAAATGAACTTACTCCTCTGCACATCTGCAAGCATGGATCTTTCATTTTATAACTTACAAAACTATGAAGCAATAAACCCAAAAAACCCCACTGAAATAGCTTTGCAGGAAAGGCTAGCTAAGAATAAAGATTGCCCCAGAGGAAGTGAAATGTAGGCTATAGGTCTGTTGAGCATAGCAATTGGCTTCAATCTCACTGGCAGAGGTCATCTCCCTGGTGGCACTGAGTTTAGCTGCTCCTGGCAAGGAGATTTACAAATGTTTATGTAAAGGATGTTCTGTGACTCCATTGCCTACCAGTAGGTTACCAGTAGTCGTGCTTTTCATCAAAGCTATGCAGGTTATTGGATAATCATTACTTTCCTCTAGAGAGAGGAATGCACTATCTAGTTCGAACTGCTGATGGGCAGGTAGGGGATGGATGGAGCAGAGGTCAAGCAGGCTATGCAGTACAAATGGGGAGATAAAGCCAGAATCTTCTCAATCTCTTTCTTTATGATTTTGACCCAGACACCCCAGTGTGGATGGACTGTCGTCTAGGATGCACATCATGCACCACTTCATTTCTCAGAGGGAAGGACTTCAAGAACATGTTTATCTCAAGGCAGATCAGGCCAAAGGGCTTTCACCCTCTCTTTTGCAAGTACCAGCTTGTAACTCACGGCCTTGTCCTACATCTGCCAGCTAAAGATCAGAAGGGCTGACTGTCTCTCTTGAGGCTGTAATGCTGCTCTAACCCCATCATTAAGGAGTGCTTAAGAACGCACACAACTGGCAATTTTAGGACAAATTCTGTACATGGAGAAGCAGATTACATGCTGAGCTCTGGTTAACCTCAGTCCTCTTTTTTGCACCTGTTATATCATTTTCCTATCTGTTTCTAAGGATGCTTGAGTGTACTCTCTCCTTTAACTTTTGACAAGATGGTTCATTTTCCTCAATAAATGATGAGTGACAAGTAAGAACTCCACTTTCCATTTCCCATCACTTACACAGTGAACAGCATTTGATGAATTGAAATTCTACCTCACTGGCTTAAAGATCATGCCATAAAAAAATTAAAAGCTTTCATAAACTGGAAAATAAATAAAGCTTCTTTCCAGAAAAAATAACAGCCATAGCAACCTTTATTGGTTTCAGAATTAAAGCTAGAAAATGAACTAGACAAGAACCTAAACCAGAAAGAAAAAATACTAAATGATTTATAGGAATCCATCCAGATGCAAAAGTAAAAATCTGTGAAAAAGTAGCAGCCCTGTTTTTCAAATGGCAAAAGAATTGCTAGCTATAATTTGCATAAGCACTTCAAAACCAAACCAAATCCTGATATCATTGTTAAGACCTTTTTCACTGAGTAAATATTGAGCTGCTCAAAGACAAAAGCACTCTACCAGTTCTTACATCATCATGGTGATTTAGTGAAACTTTAGACAGAGTTAGCTTCTTGTCTTTGGAAGTCAACAAACTCCAACTGTTTCAATTGTGCAAGAGAGATTCAAGTAGGGTGAACAACAAAAACATCATAACCAAAGAAAGGAAAGAATATGCCTTGAGAACTCAAGATTATTCTCTAAAGGTGATGCCAGATACTTTTCTTCAGCCTAAACTCCCAACTCTACCCATTTCAAAACTAGCTGCACTGCAGCCCTGAAAAGCTCTTGAGAGAGCATTTTATTATTAGGAAAGGTTGTTGCTTTTGTCAACTGACACCTTAAGATCCAGGTCTAGCAAAGAAAAGCTGTTATGAGTAACAGTGAGCCCAATGAAAGGGTCTCTTTGCAGAAGGATTACCACCAAAACACTTCACACAACTAGGGTCTGACACTCACTCTGGAGATAAGTTCAGAAGAAAACATATGCAAAAGAAGAAAATAAATATATTTAGTGCTTGCCTCAGTGTTAGGAAATTGAGAGGCATTGATATATATCATATTCATTGACAAACCAGTTATCCTCATATAAAAAGTCACATGGTGAAGTATTTTCTTCTGAAATCAGTGATGGTACTTTCCATGAGTTCAGAAGGCTTGCAGCTTCAGCAGCCTCAGAGGTATTGGGTAAGTTATGGGGCTAAAGGGTGGCTGTGAATTTTACTTGCAAATTTCTCCACCTTTTGGAAACAATATCCATCATATACTAATCTTCACCTGGTGTACCTGTCACTGACAATAAACTTGTGGAAAAAAAAAAAAAATCCTGTCTTGGAGACTGAAACTAATTTGGGGGATTGATTAGTGGTGTTTTCAATGGTCTACTTATAAATTCAGTTCTTGTGATATGACTATTTGGACATATAGAAGGAGGAAGCTTGTTACCCTTTGTAGCAGACATTCCAACTTGTTAGCCAAGATCTCTTGACATCCTGCTCTCTTACATTGCACATTTGAAAAAGATTTAATGAATGCAAGCATTACGAATGCCATTTTATGGGATTTTTATTTCATAGATGCCATGTACTACTGTATGTTGAACAAAGCTTTAATAAAAAAAGATTTAAACATTCATAGAAGTAACAAACCAGTAAGACGTCTTGCTATCTAACCCAATCATCTTTGCATTGCTCTTTACATTGCAAGACCAGTAACTGGACAATATTCAAAACCACAGGGCACCATATGCAGTGAAATGAGAAAAGCAATGGCACTTTCCTACACAGTTACACATTATCAAATATCTTCAGCCAACACACTGACAACCTCTCATCTCTAAACGCTTTTAGGCCACTTCCTATTAACTCTTGGTAAGCATTTATCAGACACAGTCCATTGCAGCTAATTCCTGTTATTGATCTCCCTTGCTTTGTTTTTAATCTTTTGCAATGCATTAAATTCCTTTTATCTGCACACGTACAAGACCCCTTTCAATTAGTTTAGTTACTGCTCTTGCAATAGCATGTCTGATCTTGATGTAAAATGTACAGTAGTAAAAGAAAGTATTGTCTATACTGGATGCTTTAGCATGACTGAGCCTACTCCCATATCCAAGGATTTCAGTAGGAGAATCCTTACTGCTTTATTTCTTACTATTGTCCACACAACAATTTGATAACTTAAAATCAAATCAATTACCAAAACAAATACCTTGCTATCTGCTGCCTGCAGTTGCAAATTTACTTTTTTTTCTTTTCCTTTTTCTCTTTTTAGGAAGAAAACATGGATTTTTCAAAGCCATCTGACATCTAAAGAGCTCAACAGAAAAAATAATGCAGTTTTCATGCTAAGCACTCCATTTAGTGCTTTTCAGCTTAAAAGATGACATGGGTAATAGTTGCAAAATCAGCTGGGCTCTTATTCCCCTGTTATCACCAGATGAAAACAATACTATTTAAACTGAGACTGCAAACAAATACCCACTCTTTGTTTTTCCTGTCCTAGTTTCTAACAAATCCCAAGAGAAATAAGGTCTTTATGTTAGTGAGAAAAAAAATAAAGTCTCTTTCATTCATGAAAGATCCTGAATAGCCAGGAGTGTGACCAGTGGGAAATGACAGGCTTTGGTACAACACACACTCTTATCAGAGTCTTGTAAAATAAGCTTTCTGAATCTTGATCTAAAATTTTCTATTCTGTTCAAACTGCAGTACTTCAGGGTTTGGAAACTTGCAGTGACTAAAAACGTAGGCTTGCTTCATAAATCACTCTCCCATTTCAGGAATCAGTATAAATTATCTCAAGTTAAATGGAGAGAGAAAGTGAAGATTTGGATCACTGATCTAGAAAACACTTTATCTGAGCATGGCTCCTCTCTTTTTCCTCGGATCAATGACATTAAAGTGCCGGGGTTGCAGACAATGGATGACATGGAAAATGAGAATGAAATCCAAAGCCTTGCCTAAAAAAATCAAATCAGATCATTTACAGTTTTGTTCTATTTTGGGGGCTTAGATGTATGGGTAAGTTATGAAGTACCATCTGATCTGTAGTACTGTTGCTGGCCATGGGTCTAAAAAGACCAGACATGTGCTAACATAAGTTCTAACACAAGTTATCACTGGGATATAACCTAGTTTGTGTAACCTTCCTTTTTCTGCCGTCCAGAGTGTGCAAGTAACAGTCACTACAGACCAGGGTGTACATGGAATAAGTATCCTGGGACAACAGGTTCATCCATTGTAACCCCAAGAAGTGCTTATAAAAAAAGTCCGTTCTTATCGTGTACACAGAGCAAAACACACCCATTGATGTCATAAAAATAGCTGCTAGTGCTTTGTTCCCTAGACAGACCTATATCTTGGGAAGAATGAGTTGAATTTCATTGTGTAATAAATTTGAACCCATTAACACCAGCGCCACCCCATTGCCTTCAGGGGTTGTGCTGTGGCTTCTCTACCTGAAGGTTTCTTCAGCTGCTTTTCCTGATGAACTCCATGTGTGAAACACTCACTTTCTGAAATGAGAGAGATAACTGGAATGACATTTTTTCTAGAATAGTAGAAATTGAAGCTTGACCTAATGAAGATGAGTTAAGCCAGTTTAAATTGACAACTTAAATTTTCATGCATAAGAATTAAGACCATTACATTGTACTTTGAAAGCAGTGGAGTTACAGTGAACTTCGGTGAAAAAGAGGTTTTCTCAGAAGAATACTAAAGAATGTTTTGCTTTTGTTTGCTTGTGTCTGTATTTTTCCCTATTGTAATTATTTCCTTTTCCCATAAAAAAGAAAAAGAAAAAAGAAAAAGAAACCCCCCCAGTTTTCAACTAGAAAATGTGCTGACAGGGGAAACCTGTGCTAAATGGCTATGGCTTGTTAAAGAAAGTAATTTCCAATTAATTGTTTCTACAAAAAGTGTAGATCTGTGTTAAAGATTAATTGCATTACAGAGGAAGTTCATTGCCTGAGAAGAAAGAAACCTATTGTCATGCTTACCTACTACCTTTAGTATTCAGAGATAGTAAACAGAAGAGAAGGTTTTGAATTTTTACATACATACCAAAGTTACAGATGTTAAATTAGCTACAATTTTTTTTCGTATTAAACTTTCCAAGTACTGAACATGATACAGAAGAAATAGAACTAGTACAAGAAATAGAACTTGTCCTTTCAAAACACTGCCTGTGTTTTCTATCATTAGTTAATTCACATCCTTGTGCAATCCCCTCAAGTTCTCTCTTTTATTTCAAGCATCATGTACAGTGGCACGATTCACATCAAGCCAAGTGATAGCTTAGGCAGTTAGCAATGCACAGATGAAGGTAGGAGTATCTGGGATGACAGCAAAAGAAAGATAAAAGCAAAAAAAAAGGAAAGATAGAGCAAGAGAAGGAAAGAAATAAGAAGAAAAGGGAAAAGAAAGAAAGGAGTAAAATGGAAAAGGAAGGGGAAGAGAAAGAGGAGGGGAGGGGAAGGGAGAAAAAACAACCAGTCAATGAGTGTCTAAAGAGAAGCAGACTCAAAACATGCAGTAGTTTTGATGAATCACAGAAAAGCTGAGTTAGAATGAGAAAAAGAAGTAATGTAATGTCCATAGTCTTAACTATCCTTGATCTACTTTTACAGACACCTTAGCTGAGGTAGTGATGACCACAATTTAACCATCAGGACTGGGAATAACAGGCCACCAAGCATTCCTGTATGTCTGGGGTTAACTCCAGACCAGTTCACTCCCACTGATTTCTTAGGTCTGCTGGCTGAAATAGTGCATCTCAAGCGTGCAAATAAATCTTGTCTGATAGTTAACAACAGATTTTCAGAGAAGCTCTTTCCTAATGTGTGATCCTCAAAGGAATTTTTGAGAAATGCTGCATGCTGCAAAGCTTTGAAATCTAAATTAGCAGCAGACAAGAAAACTTTAAAAGACAAGTATCTTTGTATTGAGGAAACAGAATTGTGAAATTGTCATTAATTTATTACTCTTGTTTGACTCCATCTTTGAAATACTTCACTAGAAAGATGCAAGTGCAAAGTCATTTTTTTCTTTCCTGTGGGGTAATTTACATAGTCATTTACTTTGTTCAAAGTGTAACAAAACCCTGCTGACTCAGACTACTGGCATTCTTAATTGTTTTACTGAATTAGAAATATATATGCTTGGTACAAACCACTAGAGGATTAAGACTCAAATCACTGATATTGATGAAACAGGGTAATTACATGAAAACATCGGTAGAAGTCATTGAACAACTCTAGAGAAGAGCCTGACAAAGTGTAACAAATGCTGCACTGAAAACAGAAATATCTAATAATTATCTAGTAAATGTAACTTCGTCTCTCCTGAAAAAGAAATAGTGAAATCTCTAGACACCTGCATAAATGCTAAATGCTTAGAAACAAAACTTAGAGCACAACTCTGGCTTCCCTTTTTCTTATGCAAAATAAGGGCCATTTGTACAATTGTCAGCTCTATACTGCACACAATTTTAGAGTATGTTTGCAGGATTTTCATACACAATTCCAAAATTCTGACTTTTTCTTGCACAGAAAGTTAAGAAAAATCTACTAAAGGAAACTGCAAAATATTTACAAACCCATTGTCTCTTGGTTGTCTACTCCTTGAAACTCTGAGGGACCTGTGGGATTTTCTGCAGCAAAAGGTTATCCGGGAACCTTAAGAAAGATGCAAATGTTTCTTCATTTTCCAGGCACTGGCTGCAAGCACATGCTTTTCTATCACAAGCAAAGCTCCTCTCTGTGTCATTGGATAAGGCAGCTGTATTAAATCAGAAGCTGTTCTCCCACAGAACTCCTGAGAATCTGAGACAGGACAGCCTCTTCTTCACAGAAATGTACACAATAATCTCTTCTTTTAACTATCTCTTGAAAATGGCATTCAAATGGCCTGACATTACAAAAAAATTATATTTTTCCCCATCTTTGTATTTCAGATCATTAGAGAGTACCTGCACAGCTAGGGAACAATAGAACCAGAAACGATTACAACAGCATTATGCAGTCAATATCATTATCCAGCTTAATAATGCTGGCACCTGTGATGGCAATAGAAAAGAAATCAAGAGTGCTCTGTATCTCTGTGCAACAGAACCGTTTATGGCACGCATTGATTTCGGTGGATAACTATTTGGGACTTACATTGTCAAGAAGCATTGCTTTGTTTGCTTTATAGAACAGAGCATTTCTTTTCCAAAGACTAAAACTCACATTGGGTTTTATAAAGGTTTAGTTGGTGCCAAGATTTGACACTCATCTCTAAGGTGGGGCTCCAGCTGTTGCAGCTCCTAGATAAAAGATGTAATCATAGGAAGCTAAAGAATTTTACTCCTCAGTGATCAAACTACCACATTTCTCTCAGCAAATTCTTCACTATAAGGGTATGTCTCTCAGCAACCTTTTTGTGTGTGCAGAAATACCAGTCTTACATAAAACTCTGCCTGTTGTACAGCATCTCCCTGCTATTAACTCTGCAGTATAACCCTTGAAAAAAATGAACAGTAAAATAGTGGAATAAAAAAACCAACTGAAATGATGCCACATATCTTTTCAAACAAACTATCATCCTAAAAAGGCTGCACACTAATTAAAGGTTTTGCAAAAGTCTGCTTTGTGTCTTTCAAAATTATGCAAGGAAACAGTAAAAAAAAATAAAAGTTAATATGGGGCTTTCAATGAAGTAATTTCAATGAAGCAATAAAAAGAAGGGCAGTTATTAGTAAGGGGTCTAAGGCTATAAGCAACATTTTGGTTATCTGAAAATGCTCAAGCCTAATTGCAGTATCCTTTAGTAGCTGGTAACTAAAGATCACTACTGTGTGATAACACATGCAAATAAGATTTAATTTTGTAACATACATGCAGACAGAGCTTTCTGCTTTTTCTTCAAAGAACAGAAGCTGAAAAGAGTGGTTTGGTTTGGTTTTCCATCTCCTAACAGATGTGACTGCATCAATGAGAAACCTGAACCACCATTATTGTATTTTCCTAGATACTTAAAGTAGTATTTAATCCAATTCAGTTTCAGGTATTTGAAATCCAAGGAGCTGGTCAAAGAGAAAGGAATCAGTTTGTAGCCATGTATGAATTGATTTTTCATTTCAGCAGGCAAACAAGACAAAATAAAAACTTTACTCTTAACTGTGGCAAACGAACCACTTTTATTTATAAATCTGTCACCAAGCAAAACACACTTTCACTTCACTGTCACTTCCCCTCATGATTATACCAATATAAATGAAGTGAAACAGTCAGCTCTTTTAGATCTACAACAGTATGTTTCTTTTCAGGTTTTATGAGAAATTTAGAGACTACATTCACAAAGCTGCCAAAAGAGGATGAAAAGTTGTTTTACACTTCTTTTTTATCAATTGCTTGCAAGTAAGAGCACTCAAATTCAATACTTTTCCCTTCATCTGAGTGTTTGAACTCCAGCTCTCACTTTCCAAGAGACCTAAGGGTTTAAAAATACATTGGGAGACCAGAAGAAATCTTCTTAATCTCTCCTGTCTAATCTGTTCTATAATTCAATATTCATTATGGTGAGGAATGTAGTCTAGGTGCCTCCTCTCTCCAAAGAGCATCAGACTGAGAACTCATTCTCACTTACTCATTCTGTATTCCAGTGACTATTTAAGTAGTTTATCTGAAAGGCAGAAGATTCAGAGGGAGATAAATGAGAGCTTCCCTGGTAAGAATATCCTATGTAAGAAACTGACAGATTTAATAGTTAAGACAACATAGTTCAAGTCTTTATTCTGACTGAACAAGAATTCCAACATATGTATCCCACAGCAGAAATTCTGTTCTTTATCTGGAGGTAATGATTTAATAAATTACAGGTTAAAACCAAGTTATTTTAAAGTAAAGAACACATTTATTTAAGGAAGGAATACAGGGCCTGTGGTAAGTGGAAATCTGTTAAAAATCAGAATAAAATATCCAAGAATCCTGGGATCAGATTAATCTCTTATCTATAGCCTATAACATAAGTGAGGAAATAACAGTACAATTAATCTATCAGACATATGGTAAAACATCTGATAAATCACCTATGGGAATTAACAAGTGGGAGAACATGAAAGCTGGTGCAAGAATTGTACAGCAGATAGTGAAATGACTGAAAAACAGCTGGCAACTGACAGAACTAAGAAGGGAATCATCAAGCCAGGATCAACTACTAATACAATTAGTCAAGAATTAGTCCCAGTACAGATCTTGGTTAATATTTTCATTACACTACATTTCATGCAGGCACAAAAACTAAAGGCTAGCTGACAAAATTTGTTATTAACACCACATGAAGGAGACTGCAGCACAGCAAGATGAATCACTTGAGGAGGAAGAAAAGTAAGTTCTGCTCTAAAAAGCTGGAAGAGAAGAAAGAGTGGGGATGAGGCTGGGGTATTGTTGACAATAACATGACAAGTCTATCAAATAGCAAATCCAATTCTAAGCTGTATGCAACGAGGTCCCCAGAGAACCACAAGCCATATGAAATAAGACAAAAAGGACTTGTTTAATTTAGTACAATTAACTGAGATGTGGCAAGATTGCTCTGCATAAATAAATGGAGTGGTTAGGGGTAAACACAAGTGAAGAAGAAAAGCTATTTAAAATAAACAACAATGTTGACCTAATTAAAATATTACTAGATGGACCATAAATACACTTGGGTTGGAAATTAGAAGTTGTAAGCATTAGAGCCAGAATATTCTGTAACAGCTTTCCAATAGGAGTAGCAAGGGCAATAAAACAAACTCATTTTAAGATGAAGCATGTTTCAGAACTAAAAATGTTGTGTATAAACATCTAGTTCAACTAAAGCTTGCCAAAACATAGTCAAGTATCCAATAAAACCTTGCCTAGCATCCATGCCAAATTTCCCAGTGAATGGCAGGAGTTCAGAGTCTTTTAGGTTCTATGATCCTGAGACAACTCCATGACAACTGGTTTGGAACTGGCGATTTGAGAAGCATTGAGAGCCTTAGTTTGAGATGATTATCTACTCTGCAAAATTCAAAAGCAACCCGGTAGTTCAGGAAGTTCAATGTTGCATTTTCAGCTTCCCCTCTATGGTGACATTTACACTGAGCTCTGGAAAATTTATGTGACACAGGGGAAAGAAAAAAATAAAAGAGCATTTTCTATCAGTCAGTTAAGAGAATGAAAAGCATGAAGATTTGTGTTCAGTATTGGAACTCCTAGTGGAGAGGGAGGCAACCCTAAGTTTTTCTGTTCTAGATTATTTAACAGGTACTGATTTCAAGGGAGATAAGATTCATCTGCCTGAACACCACTCAAAATATAACAGAAAGGGTGGCAGAGCTTTACATTTGATAGGTGAGGATAATGCTTATACAGAGCAAGCAGAACAGTTGGCCAAATATTCTGTGCAAGAGAGAAATTACATCAGGTTGATAGGCTTGCAAGAACTTGCAGGTAGTAAAAATCACAGACACTGAGCAAACCTTGATACTCCTCAGCAAAACCCATTACAGAAGTGGCCATGCTCCCAAAGGACAGCAGGAACAAAATACCTAGAGGATCAGGTCAGAATGCTTTGCAGTCTACAGCTCTTCTCAAAGTAAACCAGAAGAATTTAGTTATACAAAAATTAGGTTTTCATTCACATAAGACATTGATCAGTTTTATATTAATTATTATTAATAATTATATTATCCAAACCCTATGAAATATGTGCATGATCATGAAGAGTGCCCAGAGAAATCTTTCCTGCTCCAACCATGAGGAAAGTTTCCTTCTTTTGACTGTAAATGGTACTGTCATGGCTGGATATATCTTTGGCTCCTCATAGTAATTTTAGATGGTAGCTTTCTAAGCATTTTAATTTGGTTTTATTACCACAGGTGCAGCACTATGTTCTTATTGCATTAAAGAAGATGGCACCAAAGTATGTTGTCTGAAATTAAAAGCTAATGAAGTATTCCAATATAGCCTCTACAACCACAGCAGAGTCTTTATGGTCTTTATTTCCAGACTATGGCTAGACATTGTTCTGCTTCTTCATATTAAGGGAATTTATGACTTTCCAATAACAATTTACTCATTTACATTCTTTGGTAACAAAAAATGATGGCCAATTTCATATGACAAATTCAGTGAAGGCAAAGTACTTGCATGACTCCTATGAAAATCAAAAATATAGTGTTTCATTAAAGGGTGGTTTCTAAACAATGCTTATAAGACACATTAAAGATGAAAGGGAATATATAACACAAGGTTGAAAGCAAGAGCATCATAGCAATCAAAATTTATTGCTGAACATTTTCTCCCTTAAATCTGAAGATGAGCTAGAAAGGTATGGTCTAATGATTTTTTTGTGATTAGTAAACTTCACTACCTTAAGTAAATCTAGTTTAGCTCTAATTATACACAGGTATGAGAATTCAGGTAGTCAGCTGCCACATTTCAGCAGTGTAGCAGCTTTTTATTAAGCTATTTCCAAAGAATCATGGTCATTTTTTTTGTCCTCTGCTTAAATACACATATATTTTCAGATAAAAAAAAAGAGATGGAAAAAAAAATTGAGCATATTATTTCCTGCTATCATGCTGTTTCCACCCCTCTCATTTTGCAGCTACAAGAAAAAAAAAAAGAAAACCAAAAGAAAAACAAGAAAATCAAAAAGCATATCTAAGTTATAAAAAAGAGTGGCTGTTGTTCATATTGGATCTGAAACATCACAACTCTAACTGACCCACTAAGAACAAAATGGAGGGTAACAATCAACAACCCATTGTAAATGTCACATGAAAAATGAGATTGCCAGTGTACTTTGCTATGAATTCTGATTTGTAGTCCAAATCAGAGAAAAGAACAGTGATTG
>VWZY01011067.1:66192-100938 GCA_013399075.1 Chloroceryle aenea
TAGAGGATCAGGTCAGAATGCTTTGCAGTCTACAGCTCTTCTCAAAGTAAACCAGAAGAATTTAGTTATACAAAAATTAGGTTTTCATTCACATAAGACATTGATCAGTTTTATATTAATTATTATTAATAATTATATTATCCAAACCCTATGAAATATGTGCATGATCATGAAGAGTGCCCAGAGAAATCTTTCCTGCTCCAACCATGAGGAAAGTTTCCTTCTTTTGACTGTAAATGGTACTGTCATGGCTGGATATATCTTTGGCTCCTCATAGTAATTTTAGATGGTAGCTTTCTAAGCATTTTAATTTGGTTTTATTACCACAGGTGCAGCACTATGTTCTTATTGCATTAAAGAAGATGGCACCAAAGTATGTTGTCTGAAATTAAAAGCTAATGAAGTATTCCAATATAGCCTCTACAACCACAGCAGAGTCTTTATGGTCTTTATTTCCAGACTATGGCTAGACATTGTTCTGCTTCTTCATATTAAGGGAATTTATGACTTTCCAATAACAATTTACTCATTGNCAAGAAAATCAAAAAGCATATCTAAGTTATAAAAAAGAGTGGCTGTTGTTCATATTGGATCTGAAACATCACAACTCTAACTGACCCACTAAGAACAAAATGGAGGGTAACAATCAACAACCCATTGTAAATGTCACATGAAAAATGAGATTGCCAGTGTACTTTGCTATGAATTCTGATTTGTAGTCCAAATCAGAGAAAAGAACAGTGATTGGAAAAAGACAGGTGACAAGGAAGATTTCTTTAGCAAGATTTTATGACTACACTATATTCAGAGTTTCTAATAAAATCAAAGGCATGAAGTCAAGGAATGTTCAAAAGCAAGATTTGATTCTAATACTTAAATCCTAAATAAAGCAATAAAAAAAGATGCAAATCCAGAGAGCATGTAAAGGATCACAACTTAGAGAAAGATATATGTAGCAATTGGGAAATGGAATATAGATTTAAGATAATAAGACTTAGTGTAAGATCAGCATCCATAATATACTAAATGCCCAGATATCAAAAATCCACATTTCAGTGGATGGTGGATGTGGTGGACTAACCTTGGCCAGTAGCCAGACTCCCACCCAGCTGCTTTCTCACTCCCCCTCCTGAACTAGACCGGGGAAGAAAAAAATAATGGAAAAAGCTTGTGGACAGAGATAAAGACAGTGAGATCACTTGCCAGTTATGATGGGCAAAACAGGCTCAACTTCATCTCTTCATTCCCAATTACCCACTGCCCATCATCTCAAGGGGCACAGGGGGGTGGGGGGTTGCAGCCTTTCCATAACAGTTCCTATCTGCCACTCCTTCCTCCTCACCCTTTGCCCCTGCTACAGCATGGGTCCAAGGGCTGGAGTAATTTGGAGTAAATTTCCTTCAGTGTGTAACCTTCAAAGGACATAGTTCCTTCAAGTAATATCCACCTGCTCTGTATGGCCCAAGCCACAGGCTGCAGGGAAATACCTGCTCCCTGGGGTCTTTCCCAAAGAATGCAGGGGAATCTCTGCTCCAGCACCTGGAGCACCTCCTCCTCCTTTTCTGACCCTGATGCTCCCAGGGCATTCATAATACACGCTGGGCTGTGAACTGGCCCCTGGGGAACACCACTACTTACAGGTCTCCAGCTGGACTCTGCACCACTGCTCACAACCCTCTGAGCTCTGCTGTTCAGCCAGTTCTCAACCCATCTCACTGTCTGCTCTTCTAACCCACACTACCTGAGCTTACCCACAAGGATGTTATGGAGACAGTGTCAAAAGCCTTGCTAAGCCAAGGTAGACACCATCCACTGTTGTCCCTGCATCTACCCATCCAGTCACACCATCATAGAAGGCCATCAGATTAGTCAGACATGAAATCCCTTTATTGAATCCATGTTGGATACTGATGATGACTTTTTTCTTCCATATCAATCTATGACAGCATGCTTCTAGAAAAGGGTGAGCTAACAGTACTTGAAGTTTGAAATCTGACCAGGTCTAAAATCCTTATCAAGAGTATTAGGTGGATTAATCTGCCAGATGTTGTCCAAGGTGTTAATATACATATAGAAAAAAATCACATTCACAGGTGAACTATTAATTTTATATATTTGTCTTGCTTCAGTTAGCTTAATTAGTACCAGAGAAGCAACTGTATGATGGAGTTATCAATGGAACAGTAAATAAAAAAATAATATAAAGATTGCAGTGCCATTCAAATACTCTTTTCTCTCTCTGAATCAACAACAACAAAATTATTAGATGATGTATCTTCTTTTCATCATGAAGCTTCATCATCATTGTCTGATGATGAGAATACAATGTGAGGGGTATGAATAATGCCATGAATTATGAAATAAATTAAGGTTGTTATTCACAGTGAACAGAAGCAGTATATTAAAAAAAGCTGGTCTTGTATATTTTCCGTGACTGCAATTAACCATGTGCCAAGGGCCGTTACACACTATTTATATTCTTTTAAATTTATGGGTAAATGAAAGCCTCAGTGGAGTGAGAAATATCAGGGGACTGTAGAGTTTAATCCATGCCACACATCTACAATGTAATGAAGGGAAAAGGAGAAAAAGTTCTCTCTTTTCACCAGCGTCCTTCAGGCTTTGGGGTGGATGTCATGGAACATGGAGAAAGTCATGGAACATGGAGAAAATCATTTGACATGAGAAAAACTTGCAAGGTGAAGGCCTAACTATCTTTGAAAAGGCTGACCTATTTCTCATCTACTGATGCTTTGAGCTCTTGTTCCAGGACTCCAAACAAAATGAAATTTCCTACATTACAGAGCAAACACTATTGCAGCCTAAAACTCAGAAAAAAAACAAACCAGAAGTAGAACTGTTGATATTAAAGACAGGAAGCATGCAAAGGAAGAGTTCATTTATTTTTTTTTACCACCCTTCCCTTCCACCTCCCATAACCTTGGCAAGAGGAAGAACTAGGTGAAAATTAGAATAAAGTCAGCTATGTGGGCTGAAAAAATCCACCTCTCTTAAGCTTCTCCCATCTGTGTGAATGATTGGGAATGCCAAGAACAAAAGCCTTACTGCATACTGAGCATCTCAGCAGCATCAATAGTCCTGTAGCACTGTAGATGTGTGAAATGAATCCAGTCTAAAAGAAAAGGTTAATATATGTCCTCGTGTGCATACACACACAATGTATATTCTGGGGACTTAGGACATTTTAATTGACATGATTGCTCTTCTCCAAATGTTGCTGTATGAGAAAATGGGTCATCAATTTCTGGTTTTCTGCCTGAGAGAACTCAAATGCTAATTTACTTACAAATTTTGAGCATAAGTACAAGTAATACATTTTCTTATTATTTTTCATGGAAATTCAATTTGATGTGTTCAAAAAAGAGCACCAGCCATGCATTATATGTACATTAAATTCAGATTTTTATGTATTTCCCCATCTGACTTGAAGCATTATTAAAGACAACCAACGACTTTGAGAAAATATTGTGTAATTTGGCCTTCTGAAAACTGTGGGATATTGTTACAGTGTTTTTCAGGGGGATAAACAAATTAACTTCATTTACAGTGGCTAGAAACATTTGGATGCTCCTCTGATGCAATGAACTCAGAGGATAGAAATCAACTTATTAAAAACATACCACCTCCCTCCATTCATACAAGTGTAATGAAGTGCAATCTTTAGAAATGCTACATTTTTTCTCAAGACAGTGGCATATTGCAGTCCTGTGTCCCCATCTCCTTTCATTGACAATTTCCTCCATGCCCTGATCCACACCTTATCTATAGGAATGGGACAAAAAAAACATTAAATGTTTAAAAGAAAAAGGGTATCTGCAACTGCATGGAAAGCAGTTTGGTAGCTGAGAAAGATTCTGTAGTATTACATCCAAGCAGAGTACTCTTCCTGCTCTGCAATTGGTGTTATCAAATCTGAGCTGGGCACTGCATAAAGCATCATCAACCTTAAGGTTCATATCTAAATTACAGAGCAGAAGTAGCCTGTAGCTTGAAACTAAATTTACCACCTATCAAATTTGCTTAGCCAAGTAGTGCATCCTAAAAGCTAGCTCTGGGGAATCTGTACTGCCTGACCCAGCAAGAAGGGAAAGGGAGAATGTATGGCTTCAGAATTCCCTCTGTTAGATCTAGATATTGAAAATAAAAACCCTTGAATGGCCTCAAGAGCCATATGCTTTACAGCATTTGTTTGTAACAAGGTCACGTGGCTGACAATAAAGAGGCAAGAAACCCTGTGGTCCTTCCTAAAAAGTGAAGGACAGCAAGATATTTATCCATTCCTAAACTAACTGGTTTCATTCTTTCAAAATATCTTAAAATTTATTTTATATCCTTGTTCTTTGTTTTCTAAGGAAAAAAAAAAATCCCTCTTATTTTGTTCCTGTGCTTCCTCACAGAAATGATGACATTTGGTCAGCTGCAATAACAGCCCCTAAAAACACAGCAGTCTTCAGAAGCAACCTGTTCCTCCTGCCCACCGCTTGGTTGTTTCCAGCTGAGCTGACACATCGCAGGAATTCAGCAGCCACAGCCTGTCTCCAGCTCAGCTGAGCTCTGAAATCACTAGCTGTGTTTGTGTGGCATTCCTGCTATCCACAGGGAGATCCTCTAAGCTGGTCCAGCCACTGGGAAGTAAACAAATACAGCTTCACCACCCATCTCAGCCTCCCACCTCTACCCTGTGTCCAGCTGCAGAACTGTGCCTCTCTTTTTGGAGATTTGTGGGGCTTTTTTTGGTTTGTTTTTTTTTTGTGGGTTTGTGTTTTTCTCCCTGCCCATTATGTAGGTGGAATTCCTTCTGTTGCCACTGTCACCACTGTCTTGTCAGGCATTATTTGTTTTATGAGAAGTGCCATGGGTGCCAGAATAACACTGGCTATTGGTATGGGCTGGATTTCTCTTGTGAACAGCACACTCCTAACAAATACCAGACTGAGAATTTCAAATACTGGAAACAACTTGCGTGCAAAAGGATAATGGACCTTACTAGAGTAAGCCTTCAAATTCTGTTTGGTCTATAGCATATCTTTCCTAACACTATACAGTCATGATATAAAGTTCTTAGCATGAAGTTCACCAGATCTGTGACTAAATTGCTCTATTTTATTTACCTTTCTCACTAAAAAAAGCTGTGTTCATTTTTTTCCCTATTTTCCAGTTTCAACTTTCAATCTTTGAATCTAGTCTTCCATGAATGATGTTTATTTCTGACAGGTTAAGAAATTACCTTAGTCAGAAATCTGTTCTCCATGCAGGCATTTAATTAGGCAGATGGCTAAACTCAGTAGTTCAAAATTCCTTACTCCCAATTTAAGCTACATGGGTCAGAATGGATTCATGTTTGCACAGGTTGACTATGCAAACAGGACATTTCCAGTTTACACAGGGGGTTATGGTTTGGTTTTGTTGTTGGGGTTCTTTGGGAGGTTGGAGTAGAATGAGGAAGAATTTCCCAAGTGAACACAATGGGACTCATTGATTAAATTTTTTATTGTTACCTCTTTTAGCTATTTCTGTCAATATTCTTTTGTTCCCAGATTTAAAAACCACATTAGGACACCTGCTAATTTTGCTGGGAAGTGACAGTTATCTGATTGTCTGGGGTTCTCACATCCCTTCCATAGTTAATTACCAGAATATACTCTTCCATTTCATGTCCACAAAGATATTCTCTCCACAAGAGATACATTGTCATCCATTTGGGGCTTATAAAACATATAAACTTATCTCAATGCACAATCCAGACTGGTTTATATTATTGATTTGTCCCCTGCATTGTTAATTATACCTTCAACATATGTAATCTCAACATTTTAGCAAGAATATATATTTAGTTTTTCTTTTTGGATAGACAATAATTCACCAGGAAATTTCTGATAAGAGGAGTGAAAAAGAAACCCAAGTAAAATGCTGATTGTTCAAAATATTATTGAGCGTACCCTTTCCCCAGTGGTAGCTCTGCAGTACTTGCATGCCT
Organism: Chloroceryle aenea; assembly: GCA_013399075.1. Classification (NCBI taxonomy): domain Eukaryota; kingdom Metazoa; phylum Chordata; class Aves; order Coraciiformes; family Cerylidae; genus Chloroceryle; species Chloroceryle aenea. The sequence goes on from VWZY01011067.1 coordinate 72,191, forward strand.
CTAAATTTTACTGAATCCTGAAGTAATAAATCCTACAAATGCACTTCTTTCACCTAGTTTTACTTGTTCTGCAACAAGAAAAGCAAGACATACAAAAAAGCATATTGTAAGAAGTTTCTCTTAAGTTACAAAAAAAATAGAAGAAATGTTATGAAAATAAAAATACATTTCAACATACGCTTAAAGTTAAATTATTAATTCACTCTTAAGCCCCATTCAAAACAAACTGATGTTCCTAAAAACCCAGTAATGTTTTCCAACAGCAGTGTACCTTTGTCTCCTGAAGGCCAGACCATTTCATTAAGAATATACAAATACTGAAAACTAAAGTTCTCCCAATTCTTTTCTTGCTTCCCAAACCAATTGTTAATGTCCACAGTGACAAAGTACTAAAGCTATTCTAATCTCATGGACAAATCAGATCTTGAAATTGACATAAATGTGTTTAATAAACTTGAAGTTGATTTAATTCTGTGACAGAAAATTATCTAGTCCAATATTTATAAGACATTTTTTACCTCCTTTTTCTAAACATTGTTTATAAATATTTGCCTGGTGATATCATTCTGTTTTATTCCACCCCATCTTTAGGTCACTGCAAAAAGAATTATTTTGTAATTCTGCTAGAATTCCTTGCAACTCTTTGTTTGCTTACTTATTTTACTGTTCAAAGCAAGCTACAACCACTACAATGTTTATTATGTCAGTGCTAATAAAACTGGTTGAAGAGCCACATAAAGAGCTGGGAATAAATTACATCATTCCAATCTCTAGTTCACAGCCTAAATTCATGAAACTAGGCAAAGCTCCAGTGAAGCTATCCTAACCTATGCTAGCTGTATCCCTGATTTCATGAGACAATCATATGTTCTCATTGATGGGAAAAAAAACCCCAAAACCTAACAAAATTAAACACAGATCAACTTTACTTGCTGGTGTTGTTTTGCTATTCAGTGAGGAAAAGCAGCTGTTAACACCTTTCACTCACTTTTATTATGCTTTTTCTACAGACAAAATGGTTTTGCCTCTTTGCTTCTCACAAAAGCAGAAAATAAGAAACTGTTATCTAAGTCCCCAAGTTTCAGAGGATACGAGCTATTTTGGATGACACCTTTTCTAAAACATCTTGGAAAAGTAAAAAAAAAATAATGGGTTTTCACAGAATGAAAGCCTTTATCTTCCTCCTAATTCTGTTCCTCTGAAGTCAGAGAGAGTTTATAATTTTCATTAATGGGAGAAGAGACAAGACAAGGCTTAGCAAGTCTGAAAACACTACCTGCAATCTCCACTGAGGATCTAAATGACATCCTTGCAACCAGTACAGGGAGAAACCACTCATGCTGAACTAAAAGTGATGATACCAATAAAATGTAATCAGTGGAGAAAACCCTCCTAAGCATCAGGGGAACCATCAAGAGGCTATAAACAGTTCAGAATGATATAAAACTGAGGAAAAGAGACTGTCAAAAAATATGAATTGTCAAAAAAACCTAACAACAACAACAATAGAATTACGTATAACATGTTTCTGAAATGATGCAATGCCCAAATTAAATAAAGAGTTTGATATGATAGAGACCTAAAGAAAGTACATTAAACTTCCATTTCATAAGTCTTGAATGGAAAAGCTAATAAAAACACTGAAGTAAGGCAGAAAATCTTTGATACAACAGTCATGGAATTGATTCATTCAGCAGGAGACGATGATTTATTTGGATCTCTTGCTGAGGAAGAGTCTCAGAAAATTTATAAACAAATAAAGTTAGATTCATCTCATCTGATGTAAGATTCTAATTGTGCAGGTAGTTTACATTCATTATTTAAGTCCTGCTTACAGTCAATATATAGAGATGAGCACTGCAAGGAAGTGATTAATTCATCCCATCCATAACAAGTTAACTAAGAGGGTTTTCATTGCTTCTTCATGGAAGAAGCTCTCCACTCTAATATTGACAGGGATAATGAAGGTCTAGACAACTATGCTAGTATTGAAAATGCACTTTTACTTAGGTCTAAGGGTAGTTGGGATGAGTTTAACTCCTTTCCACATTTGTTCCTCCCAAGAAATTCAGATTATCTGTCCCAGCCATGGCATTTTAGAAACCAGACAATTAGGCAGTTGGAAAGAGGGAATGGAACTTCATGGCCAGAGCTACAATTCAAATTAAATTAATCTGGCTCCTCAGTCCTATTATTGGTAAATCATCATGCTCTTAGTTCTATCATTTTTAATTCATAAAGATGCTTTATATGAGAATTCTCAGCTTAACTTGCCTTAGATTTTGTCCAATTCAGAACTGAACAGACTTGAATCTGAGGTGATGACTTGTAAAGCAAAAAGTAACTAGTTATACTAAATACAGAAAACAAAAATACAGAAAGAGGACAATATAGGAAATAAAGTATAAATAATTATTGCTATGTATTTTTTACATATCTTGTAGACTATAACACAATGCTAACACACCTCTGTAAAGAACTCACTTCAGTTCAAAACATGTGGCATACCAAATAGAAAATATGGTTATATGACAAATGGGTTTTACTGGTCTTTAAATGGTTTTTAAGTCTCTCTTCGGACACCTCACATAACAATTTTCTTTCAAGCCTATGTAGATTAAAAGAAAAATGGGTATCAAATCTTCATGAGTTGTATATATGTATATGTGTGTATGTATTATGTACATACACACATATGCATAGCTAAAATAGCTTAAGAACCTTTATTAGCTCCTAAACCTTTACATAAATGTTCAATTGATGTATAAGCCAGTTTTGTTTTGCCCATGTGGCCATGACTAAGCTTGACTCATGCCAATGATAAGTGTTTCCATAACAACTAATATACTCTGAAATGGGAAAATCATAGTGAACCTATTAAAAAAAGGACAGAAGTTTTCCCAATCCAGTAATTTGACAAAATAACCAATCTGACCATACAAAATGTTCACTCACTTTATACAATTCCTTGAATCCTGAATTGGCAGCTGTTGTTTACCTAACAGAAAGAGCATACAACACTCCCCAGGCTTCATTATCAGTGTTATTTCAGTAGTCAGAGTGGGGTCTTTTTCATTATTGTTTGGACATCAGTTGGTCTTTCTCACTTTACAGCATATTCTGGGCTAAAATAGACCAGACATTAAAATTCAAATAATGGAGCACTCTGACTAGTCTTTGTCAAGTCTTTTAGAACTACCAGAGAGTTCTTAAAACAAATGGAAACAAACCAGAAACTATAAATCTGACCTCAATCAGGGTATGGTTTGGTGAATGAAATGAGAGTCGTGATAACATTTCTGCATTTGGAAAGCTGCTTATGCTTACAGCAGCAGGCTTTTCAAACTGTCATGCTAAGTCAAACAGCTGCTCTGTCAGAGCTTGTTCTTGGTGCAGCTTTCTGGGATCCCAGTGCCCTGTATCTCCAGTCAAGATCATGCAGTGCATTGTCTTCTCATACGACTGCCTTATATCTACGAATGAGCTGAGATGCTGCTGAAGTGTATGTTGTCCCTTCATCTCTTGGAAAAGGCATCTACAGCACCAAATTCTCATTTTGGAAAAGGAGGCACCATGGACATTACATTTACTTTATACGCAGATACTTTCAGTGAAAATATTTCTGGAAAAGTAAAGGCTGCCTGACTTTTCCTTCAATAATTCTTTCTTAGTGTTTCTCTGTCTCCTGTCCAAATATTAAGAGCTGGTATCCGTTCAAGGAAAACTCTGTGGACATGAGAAGGCAGAGTTAAAACAGTTCACACTGAAAGAAATTACAATTATTGAACAAAATACTTTCATCATCCCATACTTCACTGCCACTTTGCAAACAGATCTAGCAGAGAAGTAGCTGTTAGGAAGCTGAAATCTGGCAGAGACGTGCTGCTTAGAGGGGTGCTTTTCAACATGCCAGTGAGGAAGCTTTGATTTAGCCAGAAAGAACTTTTTAAATAGAAACCATCATATGCAAAATAGATTTTAAAAAGGAATTCTTTATAATAACTATTTCTCTTGGATATCAAAGTGAAGATTTGACCCAATAAATGTCAGGTACAGCAGGAGCTTATTCGTAAGTAGTGTCAGAATGACAGTTTTATGAAATCATATACAGAAAGCTTTTTTCCTAAATCTCCCACACTATTTTATAATTTCTTCTCTACCCTCATATACAAATATCAGAAGATAACACTGATTAATATTTTAAGATCTTAACATATTGGAAGGATAAGCTAGAGTAAAAATTTAATTTTCTCATAATCACAATGTTTACTTGAATAAAGTTACAATTGAACATCCTCATTACAGTTATTAACAGCTCTCTAATATACTGACAGCAGATCCTCCCTCAAATAACACAGTCATTCCCCCAGTCACTGTTAGCAGAAAGCATTCTTGAAAGATAAGCACTGACTCCAGCTTGGATGTTACAGCAGCTGGTATGTTCCCAGGTTCTCCCCATCTTTAACTATGGATTTCTTGCCATTGCACAATGAGCAACACGTATATTGCCCAAGAATTTTGAGAGGAAATAGGAAGATGATTCCAACTGCAAAATGTAAATTTTTCATTTAATTAAAGAACAGTTGAGAATGGAAGGGACATCTAGAGGTGATCTTGTCCACCTCACTTGCTGAGGTTGGACCATTCAGAGCCAGGTACCCAGGACAGTGACCAGGCAACTCTTGAATACATGCAAGGATGAAAACCCTACAACCCCTCCAGGCAACATGTGCAGTACTCAGTCATCCTCACAGGAAAAAATGTTTAAGATATTAAATACACTTTTATTTTGAATACACTTCCTTCTACTGAAGCAGTTTTTCTCTGGGAGGTTTAAAGGATTGGCTGCTTTTGTAAAGAGATCAAGGACAATCTCTAGTTACAGAGAATGACTTTACTGATGATACTTTAAAATAGCAGTTGAACAGTGGTTTCCTGAACTTCTTTGGGATTTTAGTGAGTAATTGATTTAATTAATTAATATGGGATTTCCATTATAATTCATCTTGAATTTAATGCATCATTATTTTACTAATAATAACATAATAAATGCATTAACACACTCAGCATATCCTTGGTATTGGAACCCACGGAAAACCTTTCCAAAGAAGCAATAGAGAAACCCAAATTTCTTGCCTTGTTCTGTCTGTGTTCTGCTCTTCTTACAAGTATTCTTGTTATGCATGTAATACACACAGCCTAAATCTGCAGAAGACTGCTGTGCTCAGCCCTTCCAGGGATACTGACCATTGAGATACCTACATTAAGATACATTATAAGATCCTATTAAGGATCAGCATGGCATGGAGTCCCAGTATGTTAGGTCCTCTGCTTGGAGAAAAGCACAGGGTTTTTTCTTCTGAAAGCTCTATAAGCTAAAACAATTCAAAGAGGAAGGCAGAATGAAAAAGCAGACAGAATAAATTATCTGATGCTTGGCCATAAAGTGTTTTAAGTCACATTTTTAATAGGGTGAAGGGCACTTAGAGCTAGTTGAAGCTAGACTGAAAGAGGAGGAAAAAGGAAATGAGAGTGAGTTAGAGCAATGAAAATGGTAAAAGGGCAAATGTGGAAAAGAAACATTGAAGATCAGAGCAAACAGCCAAAGCAGAGTAGGTGAAAGTCGAGTCAAAACTATGCAGGGCTTTGAATGAATACAAGTCCAAGCTTTGCTTGCTTCTGCAGCTGATATTAATGTTTCTTACTGATTTCTCAACTGCCCATCAAGATCAGTGATAATACACTATTATGCTATCTTAAGACCTGGGCAATTTTCAAGCTTCATCTTTATTTATTAGCTTTTCTTCAAACGACGATTAGATGTCTGTGCTTTCATTTACTAAATGTGTCATGAATTCAAATATAGTTGGGTATTGAAAAATTAAATGAAGATGCCTATGGCTACATTGTACTACATGGTACATTCCCATTAACAGTAATGGCCTTTCACAGATAAACAATCAGAATTTTACCTGGTAAACATTACATGAGATATCTTAATTTCCACCACCCCCCCCATACATGACAGAATGTTATTTTAGGCAATCAAATATGTGATTAATTTTGCAACAGATTAAGTTTTTGACTGTGAAGAATTTAGCACAGCCTAGTTTGTCACATCCTTGAATTCTGCATGTTACGTTGGGAACAAGCTTTTACTTGAATAAGCTGAATTAAAGTTATTAACTTCTGCTTTTTTAATTATTTTTATTAATACTACTTTTTTGTTCTTAAAATAAACCACATTACCTGGACAAACAACAATATTTGGACTATCACTAGCTGAAACACAAACACATGTTTATCAGAAGGAAAAAATACATTGCATGGAGTAGATCTTCGAACAAGCAGTCAATAGAGGAGAGCTACTGGCTGTTTTTTCCCAGGGAGCAGACTTTGGATGTGATTTAGTTCCCACTTGCACAAATGGGATCCTTTAGATCCCATGGTAGAGGTTGATACTGGAGTGCAGAAGGTCCTGGATTCTGGTACTAGTATTTTCAAGGACTGTTCTGTATTCATTGCAGCTCTTCCTTTCAAACCAGCCTCTTGGCTGAGAAAGATCAAAAGCTTGCTCCCTCTCCCCCAAAAGGTGTTTTGTTGCTCTTAGGGGATGTATTAAAAGAGTATTTCCTTTAACTTGCTTCCCTATGTATTTACACATTCACTGGTAATATTAAAAGCTTATCCCTTTCTTATCACAGTCTGTAATTGTTTCAAGCCTCCCCAGGTCCTTCAGATTCAATCACTGGTTTCAAATAGTCTGTAAATGTTTTCCAGCTTCTTCAGAAAATAATCTTATGCTCTGTCACAAGTTTTAGAAGAAGCTATTAAAGAATATATACAGAGGCAAGAAAGAACAGTCATTTACTCAGAATGAAATTGGTTCTGAAAGTTTTCAATCAAAGTATTTATAGAAGCTGTGTTATGCTGGGATTTTTTTCAAATCCCTGTAAAATGCTCCATACCACCAGGTAGTGAGTTTCTAAAATACCACTTCAGAGGCACCTTCTGTGTTGCTGCCAGATAAACAAACATCTGTGGCACTGTTCCCAAGGATGCTGATGGAATACAACAGCATGAATGGGAGCTTTGCTGTGGGAGGCTGACTGGGTGCCACAGGGGCTACAGGAAGGAGTCAGTAAAGGGAACAGAAAAAAATTACCTGTGTATTTTTAATTTATATTATGCCCCTGAAAAACTAATAAACTAATAAATATGTACAATGAACAGCCACCAGTTAGTTTTTAAAATGTGACTTCATTTGGCTGCTGTTTTCTTAGGAGGGCACTGCAACCTTTCAGAATGGATTTTATTCTGATTCATGAGAAACTGAATCATGCAGTGGGTCTGTTTTATTAAATCAAGCTAAATTTCTACTGCACTTTGTCTTTTTATGTACAGAAAAAGATAATACTAGGTTGGTTTTCCAAAAATGTGTTCTGGGTTTAACATATATCATTTAGAGACTTAGCATATTTCACTACACATTATACAGAATAAGTTTAATCTTTATCATGATTTGAGTTACTTATTTTTGAATGCTACCCACAAAGATATCCTATTTTCAATGTATTGGACCGCTGTAGTCATTAATGTTCCTTTAGGTTCTTAAATGAGACCTAGAGAGGGTGATTTTACTGACACACCCCAAAAGTTACCAGGAAAATTAATATAGCAGTTTTGAAAATTTAAATATTTAAAACCTCAATTTAAAAATTCCAAGATCCCACTGAAAATTAGGACTCTAGCCTGAGAAATTTTGCAACGTCATTATTGATCAAAACAAACAAACAAAAAAAGAACCAGGTGAATTAATTGCAATATTACATTAAATCAGGTTATTTTAAAATTTTAACTTATAACTAGCCAAGAAATTTCATTGTGACATAAGAGGTGCTCCAGGTGCCAGAGTAGAGAACCTTCTGCAGCTGGTGGGGAAGACCATGGTGAGGCAGGCTGTCCTCCTGCAGCCCATGGAGGTTGATGCTGGAGCAGGGGAAGAGTGTGAGGNCTAAATTTCTACTGCACTTTGTCTTTTTATGTACAGAAAAAGATAATACTAGGTTGGTTTTCCAAAAATGTGTTCTGGGTTTAACATATATCATTTAGAGACTTAGCATATTTCACTACACATTATACAGAATAAGTTTAATCTTTATCATGATTTGAGTTACTTATTTTTGAATGCTACCCACAAAGGTATCCTATTTTCAATGTATTGGACCTCTGTAGTCATTAATGTTCCTTTAGGTTCTTAAATGAGACCTAGAGAGGGTGATTTTACTGACACACCCCAAAAGTTACCAGGAAAATTAATATAGCAGTTTTGAAAATTTAAATATTTAAAACCTCAATTTAAAAATTCCAAGATCCCACTGAAAATTAGGGCTCTAGCCTGAGAAATTTTACAACGTCAGATAGTTTTTCCTATTATGGATCAAAACAAACAAACAAAAAAAGAACCAGGTGAATTAATTGCAAATATTACATTAAATCAGGTTATTTTAAAATTTAACTTATAACTAGCCAAGAAATTTCATTGTGACATAAGAGGTGCTCCAGGTACCAGAGCAGAGAACCTTGTGCAGCTGGTGGGGAAGACCATGGTGAGGCAGGCTGTCCTCCTGCAGCCCATGGAGGTTGATGCTGGAGCAGGGGAAGAGTGTGAGGAATCCTCCCCCTGAATAGGAATAGGAAGCAGCAGTGGAAACAGGTGGTGAATGGACTACAATCCCATTCCTGCTTCCCCTGTGCTGCCAGTGGGAGGAGGAGGTAGAGAAAATCAGTGTGACTTTGAGCCTATGAAGGAGGGGTGAGGGGAAGGAGATTTTAAGATTTGGTTTTATTTCTCATTACCTTACTCTGATTAGATTGGTAAGAAATGAAACTCATTTCCCCAAGTTGGGTCTGTTTTGCCCATGACAGTAATTGCTGAGTGATCTCCACGCCCTTATGTCTACCCAAAAACTCTTTCATTTTATCTCCTCTCCCCTGTCCATTTGAGGAGGGAGTGATAGAGCAGCTTTGGTGGGCACCTGGTGTCCAGCCAGAGTCAACCCACCTCAATACATCGTCAACTATTTACAAGCCAATTTATCAGACTTTACAACTTGCTCCCAGTGAACAGACACAAGCTGAATTTGTCAGCCACAACTAAAACCTAACTCCTTTTCTCATGGTTCAGAGTGAGAAGTGGAACATCAATATCTACCATCTATAAGAACCACAAACATTACTTACTACCAAGCACCTTTACTTCTACATTGTGTAAGGTGCATTTCACCTATTCTGACAACCACACTTCCCTCCAAAGGACAGCAGAGAATTAACTTTCTAACCGATCAAGGGCACACATTCTGAGCTGTAAGAACCAATATAAGTGCTAGTTAGGAGATGGATCATAAAATCCTCCCCCTCATGTAGTTAATTTCCCCATGGCCTGCTGTTAGACAAAGACTATCAGCAGTAGCTTGTCAGATAAAGCAGAAAGAGGAATGGAATATATTGCAAGGTGTACAGATTCACACAAAAAGGTACAGCCAAAGGTCCTATTATCCACTATCCAAACACAACTAGAATTTTGTCTAGATGTCTGTGCTCATAGATCTAATTATTTTCTACAATAAACATAATATTTTGAAACAACCAGGCTTACAATTTTTCTTTCAATATTTTAATGCATATGGCACATAGCTCTCAATGCTTAAATGGGATTTTTATTTAACAATGATTTTCACCTTTCTTTTCTGTCCAGAGAAAATCAGGTTTTCCTCTCATAATTATTTTTGATAAAGTTCTTTCTTTTTTAAGGTCCAAGTTATGCATCTTCAGCCTTGACTCAGTGTGGCTTCAGCAGTGAGACATAAAATTCTAGACCTCCCTAGGAATATTATCTAGAATGAGACCCACACATCTACCCACATTTGAGATTCAGTGATTTAAATATCAAGGCAGTAAATTCGCTAGCTCAGGGTAACTGTGAATTAAGTAGATAACAAGGAAAATCACAGCAGCACTCAGACCTCATGACAGAGCTTGTGATTCCCATTATTTGTTTGTACTCATGAATGTAAAAGTAGTGGAACAAAGTTATACACCAGAGAGTTCTGCTGAGAAGCATCTTATGAAGATGGTTTCTCAGCTGTTAGGAACTACCTCTTAAGTGAGAATCAGTCAGCAGCAGGTTGTGTTAATGGTACTGCTCTGAGCAGCACAAAACAGCAGCAGAGCCCCTGGGAGGAGGGATTGCACCATCTGCCATCAACTTCAGCCCAAAGCAAACCACTGCTGTTACTCTGTGACTCCTCTGTGGAGACCAGTGCCTATGTGAGCCTTCTCTGACTTTCTGCACCCCCAGAGTTTATGCCACAAAGCTGAGGATGGAATGTGCAGCACTGAGCAAACTCTACCACCATGTGCTGGACACCTCTGAGGAGCAACAGCCTGGGACAGATGCCTGGTCACAGGGATGCTCCTCCTCTGAAGCAGCTTGGGCTAGAATGAGAAAGTGGTGGTTTATACTGGGACAGAGTGAAGCAAAGGAAGTCACACAGTTAGAAACTGTCTCAGTTACCCAGTGCCAGTAGCAGCTGAGAGGCAGCAAGATCCCTCTTAGCTGTAACTGTTTCAAGGCAAAAATCAGGCATGTCACAAAACACCTCCAGTGATGGCTTCAACTAATGTTTAATTTTGCCATGAAATGGCCTGGAAGTGCTCACAGAGCCAGGAAACAGCTGAGAAGCAGTTCAAAAAGCTGCTCAAGCCATTTATCTTCTGTGCCTCTCAGCAGCCAGTTGCTGGCTGCTAGTTCAGAGGTGGTATGCAAGCGTTATCCACATAAATGAACTTAATATGGATAAACAGTTCAAGTCTATGACAAGTTTGGGATTAAGCTAATTATAAAGGCACTGGATATCAAGCCAAAGTTGCATTGGAAAATTCCAGTTCACTGAACCCATAATATTCTGTCTGAAATCATTTACTTTCAGGAAAGTTTCACCAAAAAAATCCAAGTGAAGGAGATCTGCTGGAGAGTGGCTTAGTATGGTCTAGAGAAATTCATATTTCACCACAGCTTTTAACAGCATAGAAGAAGTCAGTATCTCTAGCTCTCAGATAATTGGTTGGGTTTTTTAACTGTTCCATTCAGGCCAAATAAATTCCAAAGAGCAAATAAATAAATAAAGGAAAGCCAAATATATTGCCACCAAAGTTCCTTAGAACTGAACAACTTTGTACATGTGCTCTGGAGAGCAGTAAATGAAACCCTTCCAGGTAAATGACCATTATCTGTGGTAAGTTGACCTTGGCTAGCTGCCAAATGCTCACCAACCTGCCCTCTCTCCAACTTCTCAAAAGGACAGGGGGAGAAATTAGGATGGAAAAGTTTCTAGGTTGAGATAAAGACAAGGAGATCATTTACACTGTCTATTGTCATGAGCAAACCAGATTTGATGCAGGGAAGATTAATTTATTGCCAATTAAAACTAGACTTTGATGAAAACCAAAAGCTAAACCATCTTTCCTACAATCCCCATCTTCCTCCTCTCCAGGCTCAACTTCATCCCTTCATTTACAACTCTACTAACTCTGCCTCAAGGGGGGAATGGGGTCAGTCCAAAACAGTTCTCTGCTGCTCCTTCTTCCTTGCACTTTTCCCCTGCTCTAGCATGGGCTGCAGACCTCCAGGATAATCCTGCTCCAGTGTCAGCTATTCACAGGCTTCAGTCCCTGCAAGAAACATCCACTTGCTCTAATTCAGCGTCTGCCCCAGGCTGCAGTGGAGATATCTGCTCTGCTGTGGTGACCCCAGGGGCTGCCAGGGAATCTCCTGCAGTGCTACTCTTCACACCTTAGTAAACTCTAATGAGCATTCAAGTATGCAGGTAAGTCAGAGAGAAGTACTGGGCACCTCCACAGCACAAAATATCCCACTGATTGCTGGGTTAAGGCACTTTTATGGTCTAATGGAATTTCTTTTCAGTTCTGTGTTTAAATAAAGGTCTTCTTTTTAACTGTGTGCAGCATGTGTGTAATTCTGCTGAAAGTTAAGGTGTTCTAAAGCTTAAATATTTTTTCTAAGGCAGAAATCAGACATCCATTGCTTAGCCAATGAACAAGAAGTGGTTCAAATAAACCTAAGAAGAGAACAAAATTTGCAGTCATTTTTGACTTAATTAGCCACTGTTTATAGCTGATGAATTTTATATAGAACTAATTGCATCTGGGCATTGGTGAAGGCAAAGTGCACAAATGTAGTGCCTGTGAAAGATGATGATGACTCTAATAATGGTTCCTTTCATCTCAGCACCTCCATATTTTCATGTCAAGAGCAGCAGAACCCATCTTCAGCAGACTTTCATCAGTGGTAAGACCTCTGGTCTCCTTTGTTTTATAAATACAATCTTAGGCAGTGAGACTACTTACTTATCTGTGATGAACTAAATGTATTTCAGTAAACATATAGGTGTTTGGTCCAGGAACTTTTCTGTATCTTTATAGATTCATTGCATTCATCCAACTCTTAAGTGTTCATTAAAAAAAACAACATTGTGCTTTTCTTACATGTGCCATCTGAAGGCTCTGATAGCCTGCCGTGTAAATTAAATCGTTTCAAAAGACAGCAGGACAAAGGCCCTGATGTTTCCAGGTCATTTACAGCAGTCTAGCAAGAAGAGATGAAGAGAACAACAACAAAATAATAATAATGTGAGCACCAATCCTTTCCCCAGGAAAAAAAAAAAAGGAAAGAAAAAATGCTTTTACTTGGAAAATACCTAGTTTTCAATAAACATGGAACTGATTGTTCCAAAAGGAAATATAGTGGATACACAGTACAGGTGTGTAAGTTAATAAATAAGCAATGATTGTGTGTAGCTGTTAGGCTTTTAAAATTCATTGCAGTACCTGTACTTAGATGATGCAATGGACTTTTTGCTTGGCTCAACACCAAATGTCAATATAAAAATAAAAAGATAAATAAAAGGAAGAATCAGTTTTTAAATGCCTGCCTGTTATTTCACAGAAGCATCATTAATCAGCTCTACAAGGTCCATAACAAAAAGCAGCAATGCACTGCATCATTTCTGACAGAAGTTTTTTTTTAAATCTTCAAGCTGTGCGAATGCAAAATTCAAATATTGGTCATTTTTCAGGTTTGTGAGAACCACCTGAACTCTCTGTTGCCATTTACTTGATTTCTCTGGCAATCACAACCTGATGTATCATTACAAGTACATTTCCACTCTTTACTACCTCCAGTAGCATTGCACTAATGTGCTGTTCCTAACTAATGGAAACTATGGATCTACCAGGGAATGGTCTAGCTGAAAATGTAGGAAGATGAAATGAACTACGTGACTTTTCAAATTTACTTAAAATAGGGAGACAGGTCCACCACTAAAACTTGTCAAAAGGTAAGATAAGTGACTTAGGACTTTACAGGAAGACTGAAATCTTTTTCCTAGACAACCACTTATTCTTGGCCTTGATGCTGGAATATGAGGAGAAAATTCTATGACTATTTTACATCGAAAGACAAGCCAAACACTTTCAAAAACCTTAAGTAGCTCTCAAAGAGAATTTATTCATAGTTGCAGCTCCTATGGTTAATATTTGCCCACAAATATTCTATTAGAAAGGTAGATCACCACTTTTACCTTAGGATTTCTGTTGCTATTCCCAGAACAAACCAGTCTGGCTTCTGCTCTGTGTCCACATATATTTTATTATGTAATGGATTCTACCATTTGTGCTGTATGCTCTTAGAAACCAGTGATGCTCCAGGCTCTTTTATAAGCTCCAATTCACATAATGAATATGCAGGATCAGGTCTCTGATGATTTTTTTTGTTACTCTTCTTTACCAGTTAATCACACTGAGGTGGATTAAGCAAAGTGAGATTTATCCTGACTGAAATCAATAGAGCTAGACAAGGCATTAATACAATCAGGACATTTCAAAATCTCTAAACTATCTTCTGTGGTCCAGCATGCCCATCTCCTTTAGAACACTGACTAAAGAAACTCCAGGTTTCACATATATAATCTGTAGCAAGACAAAGTATTCAAAAATTACAACAAAAATTTGCAAACACTTGTAGCTCAAGGGCAAAATCAGCAGAATAGTCACATTTAAAGCAGTTGTCTGATGCATCACCACCATCTAAATTCTATACCAGTCCTTGTATGTTCCAATGTGTTGCACATTTACTTTCTATATAGTATTTTAATAGCCAAATAAAACCAAAAGAGGGAAGTGTTATTGTAATGATAACATTTACATGACAAATTTTGCTAGGGGAAATCATTCTAGTTTTTCAGATATTTAGATGGTAGAACTTCTGTGTCTACTGCTACATATTTCAGTGGTTTCTTTTGTAGAAAGGAGTAAGGACCCTTTCCACACTCATTAATATAATGAGGTGACCATTGAAGGAAAAATAAGTTCAGAAAAGAACAGAAAAAAAAAGGTAAGTACTGGAACCACTAAAATGTTCTTCAAATTTTTCTCCTTAAAGCAAGAGAGACACAATGCAGTCTAGTTTACAACCATCATTGAGATCAAACATGAAAAAAAAAAAAACACCTGACATGTTAAATGGCTACCTGCAAGAAAACTCAAGAAAGCTAAATTGGGTTGGAATGGCATTGGTAGTGCCCTGGCCACATGCACCCTTACAAGGAAGTCAGAGGCACTAAGTCACATAATAATAATTTACTAAATAGAAAATTTAGGGAAAGGGATTCCACTTTGCTTTTGTTGTGAAGCTATAAGCTGAGCAAAAAAAGAGACATCTCTTTTACTGAGGATTCAAAGCAAATGAAAGCACCTCAGCTCAAAACACAGAGGCTCAAAACCCATAAAACATCTTAAGATTGAGGTTATCAACAATCCATTAAGGCTTTAAGTACACATTCCCAGACATCTATAGTTATTTTTTAGCTTCAACATCACAGTGCTATTAAATGCAGGTTTCAACCCTAAACCCCTGCAAAATTATCACTCACTTTCATCTACCTCGAGAAGCTTAAATCCAGTAGAACAGCCTGAAACCACAGGGAATTGACTCCACTCCACAAAAAATACCATTGCAGTGGCTTTCTTTCAACATTCACCACTGTCCTTGTCCAGCTGACTGCCTATGGAAACAAGGTCTTCTACTTCCATCCACCTGAGCCTAATAAAGTACATTGAATTACAATATAGCTCCAGAATAAAAGTCTCCAGGCTTGCACAGGAAGAACAAGCAGTGAGAGGAAGCATATTTGCCCCTTATTATGGTGTTTTGTCAATCATTCTCAGTATTAAGAAATAAAAAATTATTGATATTTACAATTCACCTGGCTTCTGCTTCCATCTCTTGCTTAATGAATCTTTTCTATTCAGTTCTGGTATGGGGATATGAAGGTAGAGAAGTTCATACACTTCTCATCCTTTCTAAAATCAAGGTCAAAGCAAGTTATAGGAAAAACTATTCTGCCTATAAGCATAGTGACAGTAATTATTTCTTCAGATGCTAGCTCTCAGTTTGAAATCATCCTGTTGTGTTTCATCTCCCAAACGTTGATACAAAAGTGTGAAAGAAGACACAAAGAATCACATTGTTGATGCCTCCGTAGGGATCACCTCCAGTCACACAGATACTGGTAAAATTAGCCACAGAGAAGTACAAAAAGCAAGAAAGAATGGGGAAAAAATATCAGAAAAATGCAGAGACAAATCTGGATAAATATATTCTTGTTAGAGAGAGAGAATAATTTTATATACTTGCTGACAAGTAAGCCAATCATGTCCTTTATATTGAGCAAAATAGTTGCTGGCACTGAAAATATAATTTATTGCCAGTAAAACAGACAATTGCAGGAAAAAGAAGTCTCAACTTAAGTAGAACAGAGAAAATATTCACATGAAATCTACAGATTTCTCATTGATCAAGGTCCCACCAAAATCCGCATATTCAGCTACGCTCATAAGAGATATTTCACTGGGTTTCTGTCTTCTAAGTTTGCATGAATAAATGCCTAACTCCCTTAAGATCTTGAGACCCATTAATAGTTACTTGAAAAAGAAAGTAAGGAGAAGAACCTGGTAGATAAGATTCAACTTTGACTATACTTCACATGAAGATACTGAATTGATTTCTGTGTGTTGAATTGGGAATCAAAACATTCTCTGACCAGGAAACGGTCATTCCTGACCAGAAAAGTATAAATTTAATTAATAACAGGAGTAGGCTGTGGTTGTACATGTCTTTGAAATAACACAAGCATTTTTAATGCTAGGTGCTAAGCTGTCTCAATATGCCAGAGTAATATGTACCTGGTAAAAACAAGGTAGAGGTAAAACTGTCCCCAGAATAATGAATCCAATTCTATTACACATTTCTTAGAAGGCCATTTCCATTTAGAAACCTATCATTATCAAACCTTTCCCTATTTAAATTTCATTTTAGCTGTAGAATCATTTCTCAGTGGAGATAATCTCAAACCAAAAGTGTCCAATAATTCAAAACAGCTGACTTGAGGATTTTACTTGGTTATCCTTATCTGTATTATGAATATCAATCAGCATTTAAAAAAGAAAACCATAATACGTCTAAAGAAGAGGATGTTAATATAAATTGAGAAGAGCTTCTAGTTTGTAATGTCCAATTTACTATGTCAATTACAGGAAACCTTATGCCACTACACATTTTCACCCAAACTAGCATCACAGGAAGAGGAGCAAATAAATATTCTCTGTTTCTGGATCAGACTGCTTTTAAAAAATATTCAGGTCTAATAACTGTCATTCAGCTCTCAAATATGTGACCATCTTGTCAGATAAGTCTATCTCCAACACTCTGCTCTCTTCCAGCTGAAATTCCCTGGAGAAGCTGTGATTTCTGCAAAAACCCAGCCTTCTTAACTTGTAGCAATAGTCACAATGTTCTCATTCTTACCCAAAGAGATGGCACATGCCCCAAAGAGTTCACATGCCAAGAGCAGACAAAAAGTGAGGAAAGGACAGGCTGTAGGGTATCCTTGTATCAGCTGATTCCAGTCATTGTGGACGCTGCAACTGATGATCTAGGGTTAAATTCACGGGTTACTCAGACTGGGTTCAAGCCTAAAATCTGACTCACAGAGAGCACTAATTTAATAACCAGAGAGGCAGGTCCCACACAGAACATGCCAGTTAACATCCCCAAAGCTAATGCTAACTTTACCCTTCGATTCTTATCCTTCTCACCAAGAATTTCTGGATGTCAGGCAGGTTCTGTTTTCTGTTGAAATTAAATGCTATTGGCCCTCCCTTAGATGGAATGGGGTGGAAAGCTTCAGCTAGTCTTGCTCTGAGCTAAGCAAACATCAGTAACTCCTGCATCCCAGCTGAATCCAGAGCCCAAGTCACAGTAATGTGATTTTTTCCTCTCCTAAAATGCACCACCAATCATCAGTCATCAGGTGTCTTGTATTTGCAGGTGTCTTGTCACCTTCCATTAAGTAATCCATTCTCATCTCATCCATAAACTGATAACTAGCATCTAGAAGCACTCAAGAGCAGTTTATTATGTTGTCCTTCAGGCTCCTGAGTCACAATAGGGTGGCTTTGACAACAAAGCCATCCAAAACTGCTCATGCCTGAACTGGGATTCATCATCAGACCACCCGTGCCAATACAACTACTTATGAGACTCCAGGGATGATGACTGACTTAATCTCGATTAAAACCAACCTTTACCTTTTGCAGATTTCTTTTAACTTCAATAATTTCAGCCACCTTGCTTCCAATAGAGTCCATACACAATTACACAAGCACAACTGGGTGAACACTGAAATGCAGCATGTGAAAAGAGTTTTTTAAATCAGCTTTGTCATTCAGCTAGCACCCTGAGAAACTCAGCAGTGACTCATCTTCTTTTTGAACAGCATATTAATGCTCAGCAGCTTAGCACATCAGATCTGTAGGGGGGTGACATTGTAACAGGCACATTAAGGGTGGAAGGGTTACTGGGGTGAGTGAACATAGGGTGCCTGATATATGTCAAACAAAAGGGAGCTCTTAATTTCTTTATCTTGTACTAATGAGTAGACCTGAAGTTGCAGGTTATGTAAATTCTGTGATCTCTAGTTGGACTTCAGAAAGCAACCTCCCATATGCCCTATAAAAGACTTTTCCATTTTAATTTGAGATTTAAACTCAAGATGCCCAGAAATTACGGGTACAGTCTCAGTCCACACAGCATGATTAATCATTTGTTTAAAGGGTACAGCATTCCACCCCATTTCTTAGAGTTCATTTTTGTCAAAGTACTGTTTAACTACTTGGCATTAGCTACCTACATACAGCTGTTCTGCAAGAACATATGGTAATATCAACCAATTAAAAAGAAGCTATTACAATCTACTATCCCTAGGTTAAATTAGTTACCAGGGAGGTATTCAATAAAAAACCTCATCCCAATTAAGTAAAATATACTGCAATCATATTTTATATTTATATAGCACCTTACATTTGGCATTTGACCAATTAGGCTGAGAGAGCAATGCTAAATCACAGCAGGGCTCTCTGAAAAACGGCAGCAGCTAACTGGCAGGTTGTTCTACTTCACAGTGGGAAATTTCTCACAAGAACACTGAGCAAAGTCCTGCTCCTGAAACATGTAACACAAATTTTTCACATTTTGGAGAACAACACCACCACAATAGGGTGGAATGACATTGATGTCAATGCTCTTCAATAGCCTCAGTATTTTAGCCATAATGATGTTTCTCGTGCCTACAAGGAGGCTAAAAGCCAAATTGTCTGACTCAAATTTGAAGGGACAATAAATATTATAAAACCTGGTGTTTAAATCAGTTACACATCTCCTCCAAAAGAATCCAAGGGTGTTCTGGCTGCACTCTGCACAAAATTTTAATCAAATCCCTCAAAAAGGCTGTGTCTTTGCAAAAAAAATTATCTTTCTTGTACTAAAACTTTTAGGTTTTCGCTATTTACTCAAATAAAAAGTAGTAAATTTTAGGATCTATCTCTCAAGAAAAGCAACCCCTCAGTTTCAGTCATTTCCTCACTGAATCTCTCTGTCTCTATAAAGTGGGATAACAATGGCTGTCATAATTTTAAGGCTGTGTGATCACACAAAATAGTATTTTATATCTTGTTATGAAATTGTTAAACAGTAAAATATTTGAGAAACTGTCAACAAAGCATGTTGTCTACCAGGAACATACATAATGAAAGAACCCCCCCATTTCTTTTTCCCTTTTTTTTTCCTCTTCCTTTCTAAATCACACAAGAATTCGAAGAACTCAGCTATACTGGGAAGGGTTAATGGCTGTGGTCAGTAAAGTGAAGGCACTGCAACTGTGAGGTTTAATTGAGAGGCAGATGCACAAAGACAGCAGGTAGAGATGGAAATTAGGTTAGCAAAGGAACAGGGCAAGGTGAACACAGAATTCTGTAACCTATATAAAACCATGCACATTTAAACTCTGCTTCCCTGTGCTCCACTCTTTGTAAATGTTATCAAGTGGTTTGTATTTTCTAAGAAGCTCGTGATGTTGCCGTACATGTTTTCTAATATGTGCAAGCATTCCTCACCCCTTATTCACTTTCTTGCAGAAAAAAAAAATAATTACTTTTTCTTATGAGAATAGGGAGTATGATCTCATTTTCTAGCTGCTGTTTGCCATGCATAAGGGATATTTTTACTTGCATCCTAGATGAACTAATGATTTTATACGCTGCTTGCTGAGGTTCTAGCAGGAAATATCTCCTATTGCTCACATACTGTTAAAATTAATCATCTAATAGGAAAGGCCAAGTGCTTCAATCACAACTGGTTCTCAATACAATTTTATGCTGTGTTTTCAGAGGAAAAAAAAATATTATGTTAATAGGGAGATCTGCAATCATAACAAGATGGGTTGCCTGGGGTTAAGACTCTTGTTGCAACACTGCTGAGCCCTAGTGGTAGGAAGCAGCTCGTACTGGAAACCAAAGCATCAGAAAGGCTTGAGTTGAAATCAGTGTCCACTTTGTCACTCTGCTTAGCTGGATGTGGACCCCTAAAAGCATACACAAACTGAAAAAAAAGTATTAAAAAATATATGCATACAGAGAGCTATTTTATCTGCTCAAGTAGGTCTTAGTTCTTTAAATCTCTCAGCCCATCTTCATTCTAGGGTAGACATGTCTAGACAAACTTTCCTTATCTTTTCATAGTTGAAAAGGCACAGAGATAAAAAAAAATGATTGCAAAGCATCTCACTGTAACATGACATTATGTTTTTTCCTTGACCCTACACATATTGTTCAATTGTGTGATAGAAATCTTGTTCCACACAGAGTAAGGATTCCAGCACAGGCAAAGAAGCATGGGAGGGAGATGAGGGGACCCCAGTTACCCAGTCAGCAAAATAACACCTTGCCTCAGCTGCTCCCAGGTCTGACAAAGCAAAGGCATCAACCCCATGGGCTGGAGGTTGGACCCAGCACTATGGGATAACAAGGATGGGTAGCGGGAGCATTTGGCAGACCAAGAGGGGTCACTGCCTAGGGTATGTGGGACATATGATGAAGTACCTAGAAAATCATTTTGAAATTAGACAAAAGTTATTGCAGGATGTTTAAGAGAGAAATATAAAGGTGGGGAAAGGGAGGGATCAGTGTGATTTGGGGAGGAGCAAAAACTGGAAAATAGAGGGGTAAAGGTATCAAAGTGCTTGATGATGCATAAACAGATTGCTGGTCTGTATGCTTGTCTGGCCATGTTCCATGCCTGGTCATGAAGTCTGTCCTATCTTTTCCTTAAAATCCATTTCTCACCATCTTCCTAGGTAAGAGAATCTCTATTTTGTGAGCACGGGTGTGTATGGGTGTCAGCATGTGATTGTTAGGAAATAGCTACCCCAAGTAGCCCCTGAGTAGGATAAGCAACCTGGGAGCCAGGTGTCAAAATGGCCATAGGGCTGAGAAGAATACACATGTGAGTGTCTGGGACTGATGTGGGATGTGTCATAAAATTGTCTTGCATCATCCTCGGGTACAGGAGAGAGCACGATCTTCAAAGGAAGCTTGAAAGAGCATTGAGATTTGTGAAGAGCCAGGAGAGAAGTATTGGAGTAATGTGATTCACCCCAACTTGCTTGAAAATTAAAATTTTAGTCTCATTTTCAACATTATTGATAACTTATAACTGATTGTAAACACAAAGCAAAATTAGCAATGTCCCAATATAAAGTATCTGATGGATAGAACTAACACATGAACTCCATTATGAATGCTTTTCATTCTTAAAAGTTATAGGCAGCTGAGACTCTGACAAATAATCAAAGGCAGCCTTTGCAGAGGTTATTTTGCTGTGGTATAAATGGAGTGTGTGTAGGTGGGGGGGAGGAATCCTCTATCTGTAATACAAACAAGTTCTCTTTGATCAACAATGTGGATTCCTACATCTTACTGAGCTTCACTGGTTTTTCAGCCCATTACATGACCCAAAGCTATGGGATGCCTTTCTAAACCATTACCACAAGGAGCTCACCCAATAAAGTAGTGATACAGATCAAATTAGGGGGAAAAAGAGGAAGATTTTTAATGAGGTTATATTGCATGTCCTGTACAGAATTGATAAAACATTTGTTAAAAACCTCTATTCTCACTTAGTCATCCAGAGTCTGAAAGTAGACACAGGCAGAAAATATGATAAATAGGCAGCATTTAATGCTATGCAGAGGATATTAGGTATCAAAATCTGATAAAGTTGCTGCTTTTTCATTTCATTGCAGATTATAGATATAATCCATGCCAACATCACCCAGTTGATTTAAAACTTCTCACAGTTTTCCCATGAACTGAATAAATGACAATCTTAATTACATCTATATTACACTCTTAAGTGAAGTTAGAACAAGAAACAATTGGAAAAGAGTCTAAGAGAACAAACACTTATAGGAATCTTTCTTTAATTATGCATAATCTATTGTTTTACTCCAGATGCACAAAAAACTGGCAGTGTTTTGTGAATTTAAAGCTTAAACAAAAAACAATGAGGTCAGCTAAGCAGGACTTGCAGGAAACTGTCTCCATTTCAGTTCAGGGGCTAACTGGAGTATATGGAGCAGCACTTGGCTCTGATAACATCAGTTCTGAATTAACTCTTCCTTAGTTTTCAGAAGCACTAAGTTTCCCCTTAAAAGGTTTTACAAGAGCATTGACAAATCTATTAGCTGTTAGCAATTATAACCTGAAAAATGCCAATTGGAAATTAATTTTCATGACTGTGAAATGCTTTGGGGTCTTTTTTTTCTTAGCAAAAAAAAACCCATCTAAAATCCTGCTTCGGCTGCAGAAATTAAATACAAAAGTCAATTTTGTCATTCTCAGCATACTGGTGCTGATCCTTTGAAGTATTAATATTCTGTTTAGCAAATCAAAACCAGCTGACCTATGAAGCAACCAAATGGTATTTAAAAGGGGTATCCCACTCAGGGTATCTCTCTGTGTTCTTTGATATCTCACCAGAGCTTAAAAGCGGCTTAATACTGAGATCTTTCAAACATGACAATATGATTTATGATACACCAGAGTCAACCATCACTACAAATGAGTTTGAGAAATTTTATGGTCTACTATGAAGAAAAGTGAGCCAGAGAACATAGTGTTGTATTACAGAACAATAAGATAAGAAAGAGTTCAAAAAGAATTTTATCATTTGGATTATCTCTGTCAGTCATTACCTGACCTTTTAACACATAACAAGTATCATTAGTCAAAGTGGAAAAATAGCCCTGGCCAAAAACTTTGGTAGAACACATGGGAAGAAAGAATAAGAAAAGCACAATGTCTTAAAAAGCTTGAGATTCATCTGAAAGAAGGTTTGTTCTGATCATCAGTGTAACATTATAATTTCCATGCAACCTGTAAACTCAATGACTGCTGCTTTTAAGCTTTCCTTCTTTAGCAATGAAATGCCAGATGTTTTTTTACACAAGTATACCATAGCCTGTTCATCTAAATCTCTGCCAAACATGAAATTCTGCACTGGAGACTTCACTGAATAACAGCCATCATTAGGAAGCTTACAGTGCCTCCTCTTAGGTCTCCAAGCACTTTTAGATCATAGTCACCTTTCAGTATATAGAGAATTACAAAAGAAGAGGGTAAAAGCAACTCCTGGAAGATCATCTTGGTGTGTTCTTGAGAAGTTACCCTGCACACTCCCCTGGTACTCAGCAGAGAACCTGGTCAGAACATGGAACACCTCCCTCAACTCAGAAGCAAGTACAGCTACATGACTTTCAGTAGTCACGTTTCCAGCTTTTGGGGAGCTTTGAGGTACACAACTCACAGAGCCACTTCTATCTCTTGTGGGATATCACTAATCAGACTGAGAAACAGACTGAAGAGGTCTCTTTTTCTGAGCTGCCACACTCTCAAGTATACCACCTACACAGCCTCGTGGAGAATAAGAGAGTTGTGCACACAAACCCAAGATATATTGCACACACTTGAACACAATTTCCCAAGTGAGCCATTTTACTTTCTGGTTATTGGTCTTATGTCATATTGGACATGTTGAACATTTGGGCTGTGCAATAATTCAGCTTGAAAAAAATGTGACAAGTAACTTATTGCTAAGAGGTGTATTTTCCCATTCAGCTTGAATAATTTAAAGAGCTACTATTACACATAGATTTATTTTATTTATTTTATTTGGTAGTTTTAGTGGGGTTTATATTTTATTTCCTAAAGGGCCTTCAACTTTGAGGAGTCTGAAAGTTTTTGATCTGAGTGACTGATCAAGTGATTGATCTGAGAGCTTGGAACTTATGTTCTGTCTTGAGGCACACCAGGTTAAATCCCAAATAAAATTGCACTGCAAACGCATCAGAAATTCACGGACAAAATTTATTCTTGATGTTTTTTCTCCAGCACCTCATTTCAGAAATTCTTGCTTTCTCCCAGCCCTTCCTGCTTGACTGCAATTTCATGTCATGTTCATCTTCTCACTTCACTTGAGCCAGCACAAAGACTTAAGGGACCATGCAGATACTCAGCCTAATTAACTGGGCATAAAGAAGGAATGCGGAAAAAGAGTGAAGTGGGAGCCATGAGAAGAAAGAAGGGGAAGGGTCTTGGTCTAACTTTGCTGCCAGTGAAAAGGTGCATGGAACTATATCCTATAAAGTTCACAAGTTCAAGTTTAGTCAGGGAATGAAGAACTTCCAACATTTCAGACAACATTTCTTAGCACTCAAAGCATTAATTTCCCATGTCTTTTGATTAGCCACAGGTAGGCACATTATTGCTAATTTTCAGTTCCCATAAAAATCCACAGAGACCTTTGCTTTTCAGTGCCTGAGCTGGCATGTGACAATTTGTGAGGTGTCAGGTGAGTACTGATGAAGTTGAGAACTAGGTGTTGTCTTGTAAACGTGCTTGGCAGGGAAGTGGAACAAATTCACAGCATAACGAGCTTGTAATAAATCATGGATGAGGACACATCTCAGAGAGGACAATGGGATGAATACAGCAATTTAAAACTGGATTTGGGGGTTTAACATTGTGAAGGAGGAAGGATGTGACTTCTGATTTTGAACTGGGTCTAGCATACAGTCTAACTAACTAAAAGAACTTTATTTACATGCCTAAAGTGGGTGGGTTAAATCTGAGATTATAAATGGAAATATTAAAAAGTAAATAAATAATTTACATAGAGATATTTAAGCTTACAGATAAACTGTATAGAAGAAAAAGGTCCTAAACTCATAATATTATTGTAGTTTACCTCTTTCAGATAATCTGAACAAGTAATTTGGGGAGTTTTATAGTTGTCTTCTGTAATGATTGATAACTGGATACTCTGACATTTTTGATGGGAGCATTCTCAGAGCTCCAAAACAGTTTTCTTTGACAAGCCACTAGAAATAAACAAATAAAACTCTAAATAGCATAGGTAATTTCTCTGCTCCTCTCTAAAATAGACTAATAAATTATTTTTTGTGCAACAACATCCACTGAGAATTCTGTATGCAGCCGAATATTTTAATGCAGTTGTCTGTGCAAAGTCTTGATGTATATTATTTCTGCAGAGCAGAAACAAGTTATGCTTCTTGGCAACGACTGGTATTTTATGCATTAAACATGTAATCATGTGGTAATTAAGGATGGGGAAATTATATCAGGCTAGTATGATAATGAATTTCACTTTACAACAGTGTTTGGTAAACAACCTCTGTGCAGGGTCTCCAAGCAAACATTTTGATTGTCACTTCTGTTTAATAGAAGTTTGTTTCTGGAAGATTGTAGGAAAGTGTTCATGAAAGAGTCTGTATCAAAGACACCAGAGTAATGTGTCAAAACAAAGGATGACATAAATCAGAGCATTTGATCAGTTTATACAGAATCATTTAGATTGGAAAGGACCATTAAGATCACAAAGTTCAACTGTTAAACTAGAACTACCAAGTCCAACATTAAACAGTGTCCTTAAGTGCCACATATATGTACTTTTTAAATACTTTCAGAGATGGTGACCCAATCTCTTCCCTGGGCAGACTGTTCCAAAGCTTGACAATCCTGGTGAAGAAATGGCCAATATAAACCTACCCTGGTGCAACCCGAGGCCATTTCCTCTTGTCCTGGTGCTTGTTCCATGGGAGAACAGACCAACACTTGGCTACAACCTCCTTTCCATTAGTTGTAGAGAGTGAGAAGGTCTCCCCTGAGCCTCCTTTTCTCCAGGCTAAACAAACCCAGTTCCCTCAGCTGCTCCTCATAAGCACAGACACAGCTGGCTGTCAGTCAACACCCCCAGTCCTTTTCCACTGGCCAGCTTTCCAGCCACTCTTCCTCAACCTTTCCCTCATCCATGGTGAACGTATCTGCACTGAATTATCCAAAGGAAAGTAATAACTAGGATTTCTGTTTAAACACCAAAAAAACAAGCACAACTACAGACTGAAAATCAGGCAGCAAATGTTCCAAAGGAGTGCTGCAAAATATTCCAACTTCTGTTATATTGGAATCTTCTAATAATTTTTTTTTATATTTACTTAAATTATATAACAACTTTAAAAACTGTTTCATAATAAAATGTAGCTCAAAATCATCCTAAATATAAATTCAATTTTGAACATATCTAAAATTGGCTAATCTCATTTTTTTTCTCAAACTTTTAAAACTCTTTCATAAATAGATAGTGCTTCTGAAGAATTAAATTACAATGATCAAGAAGTAACTTTCTCAACTTGTTAGTTTAGTATTAAATGTGAATATTATTAATTTGTAGTTATAAATTTAAAGGAAATGGGTTTGGTTTGCTTCCTATTTCACATCAACTGCCCAAATAATAGTGCAATAAAATTCAAAGAAAGCAAATTCCACACTCCTCTATTTTGATATTTGTCTAAGAATGGGTAAATTTCAGATATTACAGGACACTGCTTAGACACTTAAGAGATGACCATAGTTCACAAAGTCTTCTTCAAGTCCCTCACATAAAAGCAATAAAGTCTGAAATGCTTTTGTTAGTACCAATAGCAAACCTCCTATGGGCTACCACGTTGTGAATCAAGCTGAGCATGCAGGGGAAAGAATCTGACCACACAACCTGCAGCCAGGAATGTAAATGAGCACATGTTAACAATAGGAGCAGCAGAAGAAAATGTAATTTAATTAGATATTTGTTCAATTAATTTCTCATAAAACTAATTTTTATTTGTTTATTGCTTAGGAGAACTGAAATAAAAATATTTTTTAAATCTAGTTTGTCTTTATCCTCAGGAATGAAGGCAGCTGGGAAGAGGCTGTATGAATTTTTCATGCTGTGGGAACGTGCTCTAGTTTCTGTGGTAGCTCTGTGAAGTCCTTGTGTCATACACTCTTATCCCACATGCAGTGCCATCCATTTGGGCACGTCCAGCAGGTCTGTCACTTCCCTAAAGCACCAGTCCCACTGTGTTTTTCCAGATGGACTGGAAAAGATGTGGCCAAGCTGGAGAGAAATGTTGGCATAGATACCATATTATTACAGAAACGTACATAACTCACTTCTGCAGCTACACTGCATTGTTTTCTTTGTAGGTCTTTATAAATTCTTTCAAAACTTTGTCTCTGTTCTCAAACTGATTGTGCAGAGATGTAGATGTTTAGAATTAATCAAACCAGTACTGGCATCTCCTGGAAAAGGTGTTTACTATTTAATTTTGTTTGCTTGGAGATTTTTTTTTACATAAAATGACCCTTTATTTACTCATGGTTTTGTTTGGGTTTTGGTTTGTTTTTTTTCACTTGGTGCTTCCAAGGATTGAAATGTCTTTCTGAACATCAAAAATCCCTGATGGGCTCTTCTCTAACATAGAAAGCAGCATCAGCTCCAAAGGGATCTCTTAATTATCTACTCTTCCCTAAAATTGGGGAATATATTTATGAAAACTTAAATATATATTCTTTTTATAAAGGAATTGGAAGACACAGCTGGGATAAGTAAAACTAATCTTTTAGTACCAAAATTTGGCAGCATCATCTAAGAGGTTAATTAAAGGTTAATTCCACCAACTGAAATGGGAAACAAAAAAATATACTGTTACTCTTGTAATCATAGCTAAACTGACCTGAGGAAGGATTGTAAACATTCAGTTACTGACCCGTATCAATGGCTAAATAGCTTCAAAGATAAATTCAAAGATATTGCTAAAATTTATGGTTTCAGTTTCACTTAATATGCTATTTTATTTTGTCTCATATTTACTTGATGGTTAATGCCTCTTGTGAATAATTAAATCGTGCATAAACCATCCAGCAGATACTTGCAATGTTCTTTTTATCTTAGAGCTATTTAGATGAAGTAACCAACACCTAACATCAAGGTCCATCCTGGAGGAGAAGGCAATCATGCTGGTTACCATAGCACAGGTCACCTCCTCAGACAATGCTTTGAAATCTCTGCCTTCTGGACAATCCATGACCTTTTCCAGGATTCCAGGGCAGTTGGGGTTCCCTATTCAGATCTATTGTGTGAGCAGTAACACCCACTTACTCCACATTATGTTGGTCACACAACGTGTAATGGGGACCCTTTTGAACATTCAGCACAGCATAGGCAATTCTGGTGCCAAGAGCAGCTGCATTTCCATTCCAACTACTTCTGAAGTGACTCAGACCCTCCTGTATACTGCTAATGTCCCTTCTTCATTTGGAGTGTAGAAGAACATAGCTCCTCTATCTCCCCAGCTCCAAAACCCTAGATGTCACCTGTCTCTCTGGGTGCTTTCTGCTCCAGACAGAGTCATGCTCCCTGGCTGTGGTGCAGAGTGCATTTCTCACACCTGATCCTGTCCAGACTGGCCCAAGGGCTATCACATGAACTATCTTCTGATTTATCTACTCAAGGGTTTGTCACTGCTGGGGGTGAAAAGTTCTTCTTCAGGTGACTTGACAGAAAGGACAGACAGTCTGATTGTGATGGATGAATCTCAGTCAGCAGCTGAGCACCACAGCTGCTCCCTCAGTCTGCACCGGCTGGCTGTGCGATGCTCAGCTGCCAACTGAGGTTAACCCACAAAGATTATTCTCAGTCATATTGATGATGATTTACTCTGGAAGCAGTGCTTTTAGTTTCACTGGGGCTGCTGACAATATCCAGTATAATTAAAGGCTTGGAGACCATTAGAATAAGTGGCAAGGAAGTGTCATAATCTACATTGCTGCTTTAAATCATAGAATGGTAGGGGTTGGAAGGGACCTCTGGAGATCAT
>VWZY01011067.1:101149-126885 GCA_013399075.1 Chloroceryle aenea
TACCCAAGGAAAATGTTCCTTAATTTTCCCGATCACAGACATAGGAAGACTGAACAAAAACTGTAAGGAAGCAAGGTTAAAATACATCAGCAATTTTGGAAGTCTGCACTACACACACAATGGCTGCAACATGGGTTGATATTCTCTAGCAAACTTTTTTTTCTCCTCCCTTGGTAACAAAGCAAGCAAAACCCCAAGGATAAGACTAGAAGCCCAGACCTTGCAGACTTGCTTCAGGTTGTAAGTTGTTGCTTCCAGGGTTATCCTATACGAGTTTTTCCTGCTAATATTTAACCCAATGAGCTGAAAGCTACGGGCACATACAGCCACATCATTTGCAACACTATCATGTCATGATAGCATTTACCTGAACCCACCAGCAAGAAAAGCCAGAAAGATCATATGCTGAGGGAGTATTTCAGAAGAAACTGCTTTTACCAGGACTTAGCGGCAAAATTTTTGTGTTTTTTTTTATCTTTGTCTAAGAAAGTAGGTGTATGAATTAATTAATGAGCAAGTTTTTATTGTACAGCTCTGGGAATTAGTATAGTTCAAAGCCACAAGACTCCAGGTACTGTTCACGAGTTCTAGCTGGCACACATACTTCCCCAAAAGCAAGTATCATGACTATTTTGGGAAGAACCACACAACTCAGACAGCAATCTATTAAGGCTGCTGAGCACATCATTACAAGCGTAATTTGACTTCATCAGGGATTTGAGTGTTTTGATAGGAATACTAAAGGTTAGACAGCTCCCATTGGCTTTGGGATGAATGCTGTTCAAGCAGAGTTGTCCACAATTAATCACTCTGCATTTCTCTGCTTTGTTTTCTTTGCCTCCTCTCCCCTAACAGTTTCCCACTAAATGAGGCTGCTACAGCTGTGGTCCCTTTTCAATGGCAGTACCTTCCTCAAAACTCTAAACCACTGGCAGCAGCTACATATTACTCCATGATAGCATCACCTTACCAACAAGGACCAATTATGAGTATGAAACAGTTGTCATCCTTGTTATCAAGCACATTCACTTACTGCTTAAGAAAACACCATTAAACAGTGATCTAATACAAAACCTCAAATAAAATAGTCTAACATCTGAATCAAATTACTTTGCAGCAAAGTCCTCAAAGATTTAACAGGATATGTTTGAAGAAAATTAAGTACACGTTACGTATCACTCAAAACTTAATAGAAATTGATGGTGTTTAACAGACATCAGCTACTGCTTTAAATCTTATGTAGTTTTATTATCTGTAGATAGGAAAATAAGTGATCTGTAGCTGAGTTTTGCTTTTTGCATTGTAAATTATTCCCAAAATCTGGTGTAAAAAGAAATGGAAGTCCCCCAACAAAAGAGGAACAGCAGAATAGAAGATTATTTGACAGGATGGGATGGAAACATTATGTTTGGGAAAATCTTCAGACTGAAATTACTTAGTGGTCATAAGTTTTGGATCCTGCATTGACTTTTCACTAATGTAGCAGTAATAAAAATTAAATTGATTAAATCCATACAAAGGAAATTCTCCCTTTACTGCTTCAATAAAGGACATTCATAAGCAGATTTAATATACACCAATAAAACTTACAATTTTCATATATTTTATAATGAGAGACAATAATCAGATATAATACATAGGTTCTGTACCATGACTATCTTTATCCTACAGTGGAGGAAAATTGCAAATTATTTCAGAATATTTGACAATGCATGCTCACTTTATTTGTTATAGAGGAGTCCTAAAGCAAAAAGATCCAGATGGCTCTCCTGCCTCTTCCACCATGGGGGAATATAGGAACTGGGCATGGCAAATAGGTCTGAAAAAGTCACCCTCACAGTCTGTTGTACAGGTAAGAGCATACCTACTGAAACAGTCCCTCCTGTACTGCTGCTTTTTTCTTGGGCATAAAGGGTAGAAAAATATATCTACTTAATCATATATTCATAGACCTCAGACACCTATTTCTTAAACTATTGGCTTCTGCTTAACCTGTTCCTATTCAGCTCTTCTCAGGGAAGATTAGGGCTACTCACTCCTCCACAGGTAGATTAAGAGAAGGATTCCAAGAACCCATTGTGCAGCTCTTGCACCTATACATGTAAACTGGAAGAAGCTCTTTAGCAACCTGCATCTGGCAGCAGCAGGAGTAAAAATTGTTGTTGCTGAATGAGAGCAAATGGATCAGTTCTCCATCTCTTGTCAGACTTCAAAGGTGATGGGAAAAAAAATCCCAAACCACAATAACACTCCTATCACTTCCCTTTTGAATAAGGAGATTACAAAATAGATGCTACCTTCCAATTCAGGCATTGGTGTGTATGTTTTAGATAGCTTCAGAATACAGAGAGAAAGATAAACCACGTTATCAGAGCTTACCCAAAGGCAGACCCACTTACATCTAATGCTTCAAGATCTGCTTTCCTAGAGTTAATGAATTTACTGTTAAGTTTTCTTGTTCAATTGTCTGTGTCTAACTGATTTACAGTACTTCACAAAAATTATTTTCTGTCCCTTTCTTCCTAATAAAGCTTTATCTTCTAGAGCACACATTTAGGCACTATGGAGCCGGTGAGATTGTTCCACCATTTAATTAATGCACATAATAAAACACAAAATGCCACAAGTGGAAAACTGCACTTTGCAATAATGTAATAATGATTTTGGATTCTGTATTGTCAGAGAACTAAAAGTGACTCTGCCAGTGTAATTCTGCCTTCGTTTCTATATAAAAACTCTGCTTCCCTACACATGTCCAATCAAAATCATCCAGAAAGGAATGTGCTCCCCTTTTTCCGACCTGAATTGGTCTTTATGCAGGGAAATTATTACAGTCTCAGGGGATAGAACTCAGCTACCCTCTCCTAGGCAGAGGTGTGCAGCTAATTTTATTTCTATACTGAGATTTTCCTTCCTTCAGGCTACAGCAAATAGCAAAGTTCCTCCATCTAACTTCTTGGCTATTTGCCTCCTCTGAGCTCCTGTGGTGCAGAAGGTACCATGTGAGTACCATGTGGCACAAGGTGGGTGAATCACTAAGGTTTTGATGGTCCAGATTTCTTTGAACCCTTGAAGCTAGAATGCATTATCCCTCTAATAAGGAAAGAGGGTTCCAACTGCAGAGCAGGTGCATAAATTGTATTATGGCATTCAGCCCAGTGCCATAAACCAGATGCAGTTTCAGTTTACTGTTTATCTTGGTGGATGCATTAAAATTATGTCCTCAATCACCCTTCATTCACTTCAGTTTCATTCAAGTAGAAAACGTTTATAATGTGGTGGTGAAATTACAAGCTTATTCACAATGTCTGTGCATTGTCAGAGCTGAGTGTGAGGACACCAGAAAAGAAATTTATGATTGGATTTCTCAATAAATTTGCTTGAAGCATGCAACATGCTCAACATGATGAGATACAAAGAGATACAAAGTTTCATAAACACACATGCTGCTTAGTTTGTGTTAAATCATTGCTTACATTTATGAAAAAGAACAAGCCAAGTGTCTATCGTAAGAAATAGAAAACCAAAATATTAGCCCTTAAATAGCTTAAACATCATCCCTGTGATTTCATAAGTATGAGATTTACTTCACTGCATATCCTGATTTTAAAACACTCACAGCTGGAAATAGCTTCAATAGCAACATCCATTTCAAGCCATAAAAATCCAAATATTAGTCTTATGTAGTTAAATCTTTTAATCCCAAAATAAGATGCAAAATCCCTGAAAAAGTAAATAAATTGAAATATCAAAGAAATGCTTCTTCCTGATTGTTAGATGTGTGGTGCTTATGAGCACTAGGAGAAGATTTATATTATTTTTAGATTTCCCATCTAAATTATATCCAAGCATTGGCATATAAATTTAAATAATCCTTAGAACAATCAGTATTTCTGCAGACGGGAATTTTCTGTAGATTCAAAAGTAAAATGTGGATCTCTTGTTGATTTGTAACTTCTCTGTATAGAGGATCTTTTGTCTCATCACTTTGTTTGGAATGCATTTCTAAAAAAGAAGAAAATTAAATGATTTGTCTTCACAGCTCATCTGTTTTGATCTAATCAGAGTGCCTTCAATACTGATTTCTATTCTAGTTTAGCTATTTGCATTGCATTTGCTTTGTTGGTTTGGGT
The DNA here is from genome assembly GCA_013399075.1 of Chloroceryle aenea. Classification (NCBI taxonomy): domain Eukaryota; kingdom Metazoa; phylum Chordata; class Aves; order Coraciiformes; family Cerylidae; genus Chloroceryle; species Chloroceryle aenea. The sequence continues at coordinate 105,283 of VWZY01011067.1, forward strand.
TTTTTGTTAGTTTTTTTCTTTTTCTTTTTTTGGTCACATGCTTATTATCAGTGAAGGTTTCATTTAAACATAAATTGTCCTCTAGGTCATGGTCCCTCCTGATGGAAGATCCAATTGCACCACAGAATTGAGAGACACAAGCTACAGAAAAGTCAAATCTAGGCCAAAAATTATACAAATTATAACACAGAACTCCCTTTTCTCTGTAGGATGCGGAGAGAGGGAAGGAGAAAGGTCTCATTCAACCATGCATTCAAACAGTATAGAGAACACAGAAAATGGCAAGGCAAGGAAGTTGTTTTCTGCATCAACACTCTATTTTATCAAGTGTATTTCTGTAAAGAGTTGTCCTTTAAGGCTTTGTAAGTATTACTGCTACACACTTCCATTTTCAGAAGGTCATAACACAGATAAAAGAATTTGCTTGAGGCCAAAACACAGTAGACAAGATACTGTCAACCTTAGGACAGGATCAGGAGACAGGTTTCTGGTGAGGACATAGAAACAGTAGTACCTGTAGAGGATAACTGCATGGCACAATTATTTTCACATAGCAATTCTAGTTGAAGCAATCCAAAGGGAAAAGAAAAGATTATGAACAGTCTATTCTAAAAGAGAATGCTAGAAAAGCCTTAGTTTAAGGAAAAAAGGATGCTGAAACAGATATGTTTGCTGTTTCTAAAGACTGATAAGCTGATGCAACATTGGTGCTTTCCATGGGGCACAGCCCTTCAGGAACAGATCGTTCCAGCATCTTAGTCAACCAAGAGCTGAATTAGATAACCCAAAAGTTCCTTGTTATGTCTTACAAGCCGATGTACACTACTACCAGGAGGAAATTAGTACATAGCATCATTTACCAGCTCATTTTTATTTGTTTAGGTTTTCAATTGAAGAGTTTCTGATTTTACTTGACCGTGGCCAAAGTTTCTACTGAGTAAATGGGTCAATCTTAAAATAAATGGACTCAGAAAATCAAGTGTGACAAAAAAAAAGTTCAATTAAGGACTATAATCAAACATACAAAGAAGGCTTTACAAAAAGAAACCCAACAGGTCATTGGAAGAGTGCCTGCAATCTGTAAAGAGGATCTAATTATGAATTGACTGGGTAAAAAGTAAAAGAGAATTAATCTTGTCTCCTTGCCATTCTCCTCACGGTCAGCTGTTTTATTTTATTGAGATGACATCAAGAAATTTCAGCATTCCCTTCTGTGAGACACAGTCTCAGTCCCGAAGGCATTTAGAATTTATTTATTGTTTGTTTTGATGATACAAGATCCACGAGTGACAATAATGCTGAACGTGTTTTGAAGCAAAGCTTCAAAGCATCAATTCCAGCAGGTTGATTTGAGCTCACTGGAAGTGACAAGGCCATCTGCACAAAATCAAACAACTTCCCAAACCTCCAAATGTCAGTGAGAGCTATTCAGGCTACACGACAACAAGGACAGGCAATTCCAGTTTTCACAAATCAGCTTCCTATTACCCACCCACTAATTGCTGAGTGGTCAGTTAACCATCCAGTTTAGCACATACAGGCTTTTAACTGGTGGTTAAGTAGGAACTATATTATTTCTCAGAATGAACAGGCTACAAATATATTCTTCATTAAATGAGAAAGAGGCTAAGCTTAAATATGTAGGCACTTGTTTTAGGTAACCCATTATAAGTAACTACAAGAAAATATTATTAACCCTCACTTTTTTCTTCCTTTTGAGAATTAATTAGAAAACAAGAAAACAGAAAACTTTAAATGTTTCATTTAGGTGTCTTGTAAGATAGTAGAAGTTTTAATTCAACTGGGAAAAAAGAAACTATAAATAATTAAAATACATTTTAATTACAATAAGCTTTCTGATATTTCTGTCTAAAATAGGTTAAGGAGCCATTGCCAAGATACAGCAGATAGATATTTGAGGACTGATTTGAAAGAGCAATGAAAGGCTTTTATATTGTCCCATCAACAGAAAGCATTTTATAATCTCATGGCCTGGTGTGCTGACCATTACATCTGGCAACACCTTTTTTATTAATTTATATTAAAGTATTCCTCCTCATCTCTATCTTCTTTACTACATTAATATGCTCTAGACACTATTTCTACCTTTTTTTTTTCCACTGAAGTCAGCCCTAGGAAATAAGAGATGAAACAAGCAGCTGTCACTAAGAAAAGTGATACCTTATGCCATATATTACAAAACCTTGCTTATTAAACAACACTGATCAGTGGCTGTGATGATAGAAAAAGATGATTTATGAACATAAAACAGCCTTCACTGGTTGTTTTCCTTAAATTAACTGTGCCTCTCTGGTAGTGTAAATCACAGGTATAGCTATGGCATGGGTTAGTGCCAGTAACATTTTAGCATCTGGTTGTCAGGCTTTACTTCAGTTCCACCCACTGTCGTAGTATAGATCCCAAGTGTCATGCTACTTTGTCCTCTTCATCATTCTAGTTCTTCAAAAAAAGTTTCTTATATATATCAAAAAGCTTACCATTTATCTTGTCTCAGCAAGGAAAAAAACCAACACTTTTCTACACAAGCCAGTGCCATCAGCCTCTGGATTCATTATTTTTTCTCCAAAATTTACATTCTTTTCACCACATTTCTGACACTGAAATCACCTGACTGAAATTATCTGAGGATTTCTGTGGGTGTTTCTAGATTTCAGATCAAGAATTACATAACAAGGCATATGAAACTATAATGCATGATCCACAGCTACAGTCTACAATCAGCCCTGTCAGTCATAAATTACTGACTGCTTCATCATAGAACTTCCTTGGTATTTTTATAGCATGGTATTTTCATAAGTCTTTTGGGACCTTATCACCTTATCTAGTGAAGTCAGTGGAAGATCTGTCTTTGACTTAGTGCTCACAGAAATAATCCCCTGAATAGGAAATATTGGATGTATTTGTCTCAAGGGCACCTGGAAGCAAACGAGGGTGAAAATACCTTTGTTCCAGAATATATTGAGGTTCATAAGAGATATAATATGTTTATTTCTTAACTTGTCCTCTGAAAGATATTCTTTGGAGATTAAAAACACACTTGGCATGTATTATTTGAACAGGTCAATTTTACTCAGTGTAAAAATCAATTTTCTGTTTACTCTGAGGTCAGAGCATCAGATTAGACTGAAAATGTTGTTTAGTCTCATTTAAGAACCATAAATGATTACATTTCGGTGTAAAAAATCCTAATCTGCAAGGCATAACGTTACAGTGAGTCATTAAAATCAACTTTTTCCTGTCAAACACCTTCATGATCACTTTTTATCTCCATGTTCCACCATCTGATAGTTCAGAATTAGCTCTGACAAAAATCGATAGAGCATCCCATCTAACACAACATGCATGCCCAGTGACCAAGATTTATAGGGTCATTCTCAACTAAATTCCTTATTATTTCTCAAATACGAACAGCACATCATGAAGCTGATTTTCCTGACTCTCTCTTGAGTCCTGAGCTATGACTTTACATTAGTCCTTTTCATATCTCCATATCATTATGCAAATATAGCTTCTGTCTGCTCACATTAATTCAGTCTGCCTGTTAATTACATAGCAATACTCTAATGCAAGCACCTCCATTCTCAGTTTCATAGTTTCCTTTGTATAACTTTAAATGCATTATTGCAAGCACTTATAAAATATCCCAAACAAAGACTAAATGCATATTTGCAATCTAACAAGGTCCCTTGGCTGAAGCTGTGAAGTCCATCGTGTCATCACTACTGCATAGCTCGATGGCAGCCATGGATGGCAACAGAAAACCTGCTGTACTGTAGATATTGTTGCAGGGAAATATATTCTGTAATTAGCCAAGAAGTGTCAGCAGCATCATTTGGTCAACAGAAAGCATGATTTGTGTATTGCAGAGCATGTTTAATTTTAGAGAGACAGGCAGCAGAATTATTAACCAATGGTATCGAATTTTTACAGCTCTATTGTCGAGAGAGAGACTTGCTTTTAAAAGCAAAACAAAAGCAGGCAACAACAACTAGTTTTTCTCATTCGATTCTTATTTTATGCAATAAATGTGATCCTTGCGACATCTGTAAAGAGATGTGCCATCAGACCACTGCCACCAGCAGAGTATATAGCATTGATAATTATTGCTGAGGTGACAAGCCAACTTCAGGCAACTTGCTCTCACGATGTATTTGACATCAGGACTGTCCCCTTCCTAGAATACATCATCAGAGCAATGGCTCTCTGTGCTATTCAGCACTTGGGCAGTATTGCCTGGTGTCATTCATCATAAAGGCAGTGACATTTAGAGTCATACATCACTAAAATGATGGTCCTCCAGGTACGATACAAAGAAGCCTTGATATTGCAGGTGTGGTAAATAATTTATGGAAAATATTCTGAGGATTTTTAAAGAAAATAAATTAATAGTAAAAAATGATCACACTACCTAACAGTATCTAATCTGCAGAGATTTAATGGCACGTTATTATCTCATGAAATAAACCAAGACAGCTCTTGCAAATTTCATTGTAACTAGCAGGATATTTCTAGGAGAAAAATAAAAATTCCTATTTCCTATTGTTAGTCTTTGAGTCATCTTCTGAATCAGCAAGTTCTCCGAGAGGATATTTCTTGAATGAACATAATAAGGACTCTTGCAAACTTATTTTTTTCAGTCTTACAGAAAACTTAAAATTTATGTCTAACATATACAACAAAGACATTTCTTTCCAGAATTCTAACCTATTATGATCCATTTTTTTTCCTCTTGGAGAATATGAAATCTGCCTTTGATAGCATCATCAGTTCTGATTTTGGGAAGAGAAAAATATTTTATTTTTCAGAAGTGAAACTCTAACAGATGACATCATACACAAAAGAGATGCAATACAATTGTTTCAGCACCTGCAGTGTCACATATTATTTTGTAGCCTGATGATAAAGTCTCAGTGATGTCTCTGGTGCTACCTCTGCAGAGATCTTTCTATTTTGCATCAGAAGGCTATTATGTCAGGAATAAGTTTGATCATTTTATACACCAACTTATGCTCTTTGGCTTTAGTCTTCACGCAACACTCAGCTGAAGCAATTCCCCAATGATAACACACACTGCAAAACTGATCCTCTGGTTTTACCTTGGCCAGTTTCCAGCTGTTCCAAAGAACAGTGCTCCTTTTTAAGAAATGATCCAAATAAGCTTTTGTGCTTTTAAGCCACAAATATTTAATGTCCCGAGAAGTAAAATAATTTTAGATATTTAAACTGAAAAGGTCTTTCAGGTGATTTTAATGCTATTGAGCAGGAACTCAGCCATTACCTTGAGAGAAGATTGTAGAACACAGGTTATAGAATTCAGAGTGGACATTTAAGTGTCTACCATGAGAGAGATTATCATGGCTCTTTACAGAAAAAGGAATCCATTTGTTTTCATTATTATTTAACTCCCAGCAGCAGGAACAAAGCAGTGGACTATTGCAATAACGTTTAGTTACTATGCCTTGGCCAGGAGATTTGAACATAAAGTATGTGGTTTTGCACGTACTAGTACTTATTGATTAATGTCTTCTCTGCCCATTAAACAGAACCTATTTACCTGGTAATCTACAGGGAAATTGTAGCTAAAAGGCACATTTAATAATATTGCTCTTCAACTGCTCTGTAGTTCAGAATATAAAAGGAACTTTTATTCATTACATTTTTCCCATTCAGACGTTCCTGTGAAACTAAACTTGCACCTGTATCAGCTCAATGCAAGTGAAAATCTCTCTCTATTCCTGTCTGAAACTATTAGCCATACTGTGAAGCTCCAAAGACAAGTCTGAAAACCTCTTACTTTCCTGGTCTATGGCACAGATAATGGATTTCTGTCTCGGTTTCTGATCTAGTCCAAGTAGTGTTCAAAAGGTCTTTAAGAGTTTAAGAAAAAAAGTGTTCAGTTAGAAATACATTTTCCCATCTAAACAAAAAGCCTATAATATCAACATAGATCTCCTTCATATTAATTTTTTTCTAACCCATCTGCCTATACTTCTTCACAGTAGTTAGATAACTACTCTGATATTGTGATCAGCAATTAAACTGTGCAAAGAAGTGTGGCTGGCTGGGTGGCTGGGCATAAGTCAAGAGAGCACTGGGTTTTTTTTTCCATAATTTAATTTTATGGTATTTGTTTTATTGGCTTTCGTGAGGGTTGTGGGTTGTTTTTTTTTTTTTTTGGTTGGTTGTTTATTTCTCTTTTTTAAAAATGTATTAAGCTGTCTTTATCTCAACCCACAAATTTTCTCACTTTTACTCTTCCAATTCACCACCAATAAAAGAACAGCCAACACCTATAATACTTATGAAGCCTGGAATTAAGAATAGTTATTTCCTAATATGAAATAAGTAAGGACATCAACAAATAAGACTGGTGTTGGTCAAATACCTGTTCTCCAAACAAGGGAGGTTACTTCCAGGAAAAAAGCAGATTAGAGAGTTTGAGAAAGAGGAGGAATGAGTTCTGGTCAGAGAACCTGAGAGGAATGTTTATAAAAATGTATCTGGTGAGGTGTCAATTCTTTAACAAGTTGATACAGAGCAAAATAGGAAGACACCAGGATGAAAGACATTCCTGACCTTTGTTTCTCCAAAGAAATGAAGGCCTACAGAAAAGCTCTGGAGTACTCCCAAGGAATTAGTATATAATAATACCTTGAATTTTATGACTGCTTGCTACAGTAAATAGACAATAGTATAGCCTTCATTTACCCAGCACCTACCTCACCCAACAGATCACCTTCCCAGTTGTAAAGACTTTGTTTACCTTTACTCTCTCATTCAGATACAATTAATCTGTACATTTTTAGGCCTTGGCCGCTATTAGGGCGTGTGCTTGTAATTTCCATTAAGTATTACTTTGCAAGAACAAATCAGGCACCATGAAAAGGATATTCATCACTGGTCTAAAGTATATTGCTTGCTCATTAATTGGGAAAAATTCAAGAATAAAATACAGACAAAGGCATGGCTACAGCTAGTTTTTAACTCTATACAGCTTGGAATGTCAGGGTAAGAATTAAAACGTTTCCATTGACTTTACATTAGGGATCAAAAGTAGCTCTATATAGCATATCAACTACAAAATAATGTGTTTCCTTCAACTCTCTTATGCAATACCTACATAACACCACTTAAAGCAGAAAGCAAGTGTCATTTTATGTGAAACATATGAGAAACATACCTTCTAAAGCAGGACTATTTTAATCAGGCAATGTTTACTCACCTAGAATAATTTTAAATTATGTGAAGAAAAAGATACCATATCTTTAATGAATCTAGAAGAACCAGGCTTTTATTTCCAGGTATCAAAATTGTGGGAAAAGTCAGGAATAGCCACAGTCAGCATTCAGTTATTGTTCCAGTTCCTGAGGTGAAGTGCTTGTTTAGATATAAAAAGAACTTTCCTGGCTAGTAACCCAGCAATTATTCATTTTAAAACAGCATAGCTTTATTGCCACTAGGTAAAATAACACTGTTGTGTGGATGTCTAGCACGTCTGAAACAAATTACAAATCTCAGTTTTGGCTTTAGTATTTTGCCTGTGTAAGTAATCAAAGATTTAACAATAAAAGGTCTAAGGTAAAACCAGGTAGCTACAATTTATTCAGACTTTTTTAAAGCCTTTAACAGAAGTTCCTCGCCAAAATATGAGAGTCTGAAAAACCACTGGCTGATTAATACTGTGGGCACTTTCTTCATTTAATCCATTTCTTTGCTTATATTAAATTTGGCAATGAAACAAAAGTCTAGGAAGACACCTTTCAGAGAAGTCATCACTGCCTACAAGGGTTTCTTACATGTTTTTACTTCAGCAAGTCCTTGTTTTCAGTCAAATTCCTTGTAAGGCTGTAGAGGATAATACAGAACCCAGTGTAAGTGCTGGATGTTATATCACTGTCTCAAGGCAGTGCTTCCTTTTGCATAATAAGCCTGCATGTTTACCTTAAAGAGTGTCAATCATTCTATATTCAGACTGCCTGTCATTTAGAAAGCTGCAAGGAAAGACTGTTTAAATAATTCACAGCAATTATTGCAGATTAGAAATGTTGGGTTTTTTTGACATCACCCCCCTTCACAAAAAAAAAAGTAAACAATCCTCCCCTCCTTATGAAGAGCTGCCAATCTCACTGAGATCTACCAAACACTACCTACTTCAAATTTACACATTGCTGGCAGCACAAGTTAAAATAACTGCATTACACCCTTGAAAACGATGCGAGCACATGCAAGGTGTCTCATCTATCCTGACCACACCAAGGAAAGCCGTGCAGCTGATGCAAAGATGATTTGCTTATGTGCAGTAGAACTTTAGATTTAGAGACCTGTCTGCCAAAATGTGTTAGCCTCCATTTCCCTGAGCTGCTGAGTACTCAGAAGGGATTCAGAACCACAGGTTCACAGCCTCAAAATATGTTTGACAGCAATCTTGATTCTATTTATACTGGTTTAGAGCTTTTAGCTCACAAAATAAGCCATAACATTTCTTCACCTCTATCACAAACTACACAGCAGAAACTTCCCCACTCCTGACCTAGACTCTGCTTAAGTGTCTTTTTTATTTCCATCACACAACACAAGACATTTTCTCTCTCAAATCTCTGTGGCTTTGCAAGGATTGTTACTATTGTTCTCCTGAATCCAATGCAATGTGGCAAGCATGAACACCTGCAAGAGTGTGGCTTGTGAACCTGAATCTGGAACCTGCCATTGCTATTTCAGCCTTTCTTTAGATGTACTTATTTTGGTAGCTGGTTTCCTAGCTTTCTCTAAACTCTTCCCTTAATCCCCCATTTCAAACAGGCTTTTCTTATCTACTTCCTGCTTAACATTTAGAATTTTTCAAACAAGCTCTTTTTGTGTATTCATAACTAGTGGATAATAATCTAATCCCACTACTGCAGCTGCTTGATCGTATCCTGTCCTATTCTTAGGTGTCTCAACAATTGGATAAACTGCAATAATATGATGTAGCATAAAACAAAGTTATTTTCCTTTTTTCTAGAGGCAAAATGTATTGGTGCTTTGAAATGTCTTGTACCAGAACAGAGTGAAAATGGCCTTTGTTTCCCACGTTAAATAGCAGTGTGTAAAAATCAGATATAAATCTCATATTCAGAAAGCCCAGATGCTAAACACCTCTAAACTTCAAGTTTCTCCAGAACTACAGAGAATATTTTCAGTTTGTAGCCTGTCTTCAACAAAAACTCAGCCAAAGCTACGTACTAAGTTCATACTAAGCACACACTAAGTATTGTGCATTGGTGTAACCATCGTTACAGCACAACAAGGTGAAGATTGAACAGCCAGTCAAGAGAATCAGATTTTCTCTTCAGGTTAACCCTACTGTGGTCATTTACTTTTGCAGGAACACAGGAAGGAACGTTCTCTCCTAAGGAATTTGTATGAACTACATTAAGTGTACATTGATATATGCCAGTTATCCTATTACCTGACTATTTTGTTGTTCATAAAGGGAAAGAAGATATTTGCACTAAATTAGAATGTTCAAATCATTTGCCATAATTGCTTTTGGTTAGCAATTAAGTAAAGGTTATTCTGTAATAATAATGTAACTATGGTAATATGATAATAAGCAGGGATGTAATTTTGTCAAAAGCGATCTGTGCCGCCAATAATAATTACACTTTCCTGTGTTAATCACTGTGATTAAGAAATAATTAGAAAATTAATAACTAGAGTGCAAAAATCATGTACACGGTATCTGCTTGGAGCTTCCCATGTTGGTATTGGACATCATGCCAGTCTACTTTGCTAGATAACTAGAAGATAACCTATAGAGATAGTATAAATAGTTTGGGGTTTAACTACAGAGAAAGATGATCTCTGATTTTCCACTTATTCCATATGTCTGGCATGAGATGAATATAGAAAATATATAATTTTTTTAATGTTTTGGTCATTTATAATTTTTGGTTCTACATTTTTCAAGTGTGACTCACAACAGTGACTAATCTGGGTCACTGACAAACCTGGTCCTCGCAGCAGCTGTCTGTCTCCACAGCACAGCTCCCTACCAACCTTGAAGAGCAAGTGCCCATCACCCTGAGAGAGGCAATTGTCCAGCAGCCAAATGTGTTCACATTTGTATTCTGAAGAGCTTTTGGCTAAATTAAGCTGATTATAGCATATACAGTGTTTACAGCATAAGACTAGAAATTTATCCAGCCTTACAGGATTCCCTACCTGCAAGACAAACTCTTTTCTCATGTCAGATGATAAAACTCAGAAATGCCAGGTATATGTAGAGCTCCAGAATATGCACTCAGATCTTGCTTTATCTGTTTTCCTAGTAAGTCACTACAGGCCATAGGATGAATTGGTTCATAGAGGATAGAGATCAAAGGACAGCTCAGAAGCAAGATTTACAGCCAGCCCTAGGAGCGTTGGAGTATAACCTGCTCTGAAAGCAAACACTGGCTGTTCCTAATCCCATTCCAATAAACAAGTCCAGTGAGTCAGGAAAGAAGATATGCAGTAATTTTATTCTCAGAGCGGGGCTTAAGCAGTTCACAGATTATTAAAGGAAAGGGGTCATAGCAAACTACATGATAAAATAAATGCTATGTATCCTTTACTAGGCTGTGGTAAAAATCTCATTAATACCTTGGTCCTGTGAGCCATTGTGTCAGGCTGTGCAACAGACTTGAATACACAAACTACTCAGAATTTTTCATTTCTCTTCCAATGCTCACACTACACAGAAGCTTTTGCATTAAATGTGATGCCAGCTGAGCATCAAAGAATGAAATCTGCCTCTTAGACTACTTAGGATTTTGTACACCCTGCACAAAGCTGCCTTCCTTTCAGCTGCAAGATTTACAAGGTACAAGCCTTAACAGGTTATTGAGGAATGCATACCTCACCTGATTTCTAAAGTTTCCAGCCTTGAATGATGGAAGTGATTCAAGAAAAACCCAGGAGACTGTGAGGAGACATTAAACATAGAGGTCTAACTTCAGGACCACCAGGGGAATCACCCAAACCTTGCTGAATTGCAGTGAATGAAGAACTGAGTTTTGGTCCCTATACTCCAGACCATGAGATATTGAATAGAATAGAAAAAGAAAAGAAAGATATGAGAAAAAGAGGAAAAGGGGAAAAAAAAGAAGAAAGAAAAAAAGAGAGAAAAAAAAAAAAAGAGGAAAAACCTGAGGAAAACTGAGGGGGTGGGGGAGAGGAAAAAAAAAAAAGAGGAAAAGAGAGTGCTGTTGGTCTCTCAGGGCCAGGTGTTTATCAGCCAGGCAAAACTAATCTCTAAATGTTATGAAGATGAATGAATAAATGACAAAGCTGCATGCAAATCATATATTCCTCTTTCTCCTTAATCACTGGATTATTCTTAACTGTTCCCTCAAATCCTCAAATTCACAGGCTAGACTTTAAAAGGCCAGTTGGGTTAAGCAGAGACAAAACCTATTAGAAAACCTGCCCAGCATTTTGTTCTATCTGGCACTGAGACTCCAGGTCACTGTCAAGGAAAACCATTAAGAACGGATGCTCAGACATTTCACTTCTTCACCAAACAATTACAGGAAGTAATTTTCTCTACCATGAAATATAGCAATGTGCTTTCTTGCCTTAACCTTTCATTGTTTTATCTTTTGGCTAGCAACTACATCACCTCCCTCAAATTAGGAAGGCCACCAACAATAACCCCAACAAAAGAGCTATTGCTACGCATGTAAAATGGGGAAAGGTGAAAGCAGAATGCCACACTACTCAACTTTTGAGACTAAACATGATATTAATATTGCAAAACATCATTTTTGTGGCAAGGTTTGTCAACACCAAGTTCTCTATTTATGGGAAGTGGTTTTGGCACAGCTTTGTTCTGTGGTGTTGTTGCTACGGTAAAGGGAGGAAATAGAGCAGAAACTTTAATTTAGTATCAAGCCCTGTAAATATTGTGCTTTTATGGGAAGAAATTCTGTTTTCTAATGCAACCTTCAATGTCTAAGATGATATAAAATTAGAATTTCTTAATACAGGAGGGTGATGCACACACATACATACATCTGTACACAAATATATATATACAAACTGGTATAATACTGGGAGAACTTATCCCACACACCCCCCAATAAACTTTTGGGCACTCAGCTCACTGTACACTCAAAACACTGATTTTTATTGTTTGGGTTGGAGTATTTCTTTTTAGGAGTGCATTTTTGACATGCAGTCTCTTGGTGAAAATAAAGCTGTACAGTAAAGCTGTACACCACTTGTGACTGGCTGCCAAATGGATTTAATTCCACCAACTACAACTCTGATCACCTGGTTGTCCTGCATCTGCTGCATAACGGAACCCAGGAGGATCTGCTCCATCAGTTTCCCTGGTCATTAGACAAGAAAATTTCCAAGCAGAGTTTTCTTAGCCATTAAGAGCAGAAGCACTGAGTAAAATATTTTATTCCATTTTTTTCAGAGCATTTATAAACTATTTAAACAGTAAAATGACACAGGATTTGGACTCCTCTATGACACATGCATGAACCAGAAAATTAATAACTGTGTCTTAGGTTTTGATGCAAGAGAGTTAGCATATCTCTAAGAATGGGCTTTTCCCCCTTTTGAAAGCAATCTTCACACTTGGAATCATTTTCAGTGGCATTTAAAGAAGAATGAAAATGTTTGTCATCTTAAGAGTTCGGGTAGTTTAGCTATGACTAAATTCTCTGAATAGAAAGGTTAAAATGGCAAAAACTTTTTGAGTTGTAGCAGTGAGAATGTATTCAAATGCTTTAGGTTCTGGGATGGACAATTCACTATTAATTTTTAGATATTGAATGTCAAGCAACCTTATTATGTTTTAAAAGGGAGAAGACAGACTTTTTTTTATGTAAGAATGAGTTACTGAGCCTGAAGGAACAGAAATAAAATACCCTATGTCTTATGGAGCAAACTTAACCTGAAAAGATTTCTAGTGAGAAACTGTAATGGGAGACTTCTTTTCAGGGATCTCAGAGCACAGATGGGGTGCAAACTTGACTAACAGCACAGAATTACAGAACTGTTCTGCTTGGAAGAGACCTTCAAGATCATGAAGTCCAAGGTTTAGGAATTAGTTGTGTAGCAGTTAATTCCCAACAGACATCTGAACTCTGTTTGGTCCAAAGCAGTGCTACGTAACTTTGGTTACAGTAAAGCCCATTCTGTACAGCAGTTCTGTTTGCTTTGTAGGTGCCTCTATGACACAGCTTTCCAGCCACTCTTCCCCAAGCCTGTAGCATTCCCTGGGGTTGTTGTTACCCAAGTCCAGGACCAAGCACTTGGCCTTTAAGATTCCCATTTGTGCAATTAAAGCCTTTTAGGGTGATTGAAGAGGTAGAGAACCCAGGTACAGGAAATATTTCTGAACTTTTAACTTCTCTAGATCCCTGCTGAGGCTATGCAGCAAAAATGTCTCAGTCTGTAGGTTAAAGATGGCATCTTTGGGATACAGCATTATCACCTACTGCTTTGAAATCATGCCTGATAACATAAACACGTATCATTTTTGACTGCCCACTTTCATGTGTTATTAGTTTTGAAAAGGCATGGATCAAAAAGCTCAGCAGAATTCAAATGGCAATGCCCAAGTCCTTTTTGAAGCCCATAATATACCCCATATTTCATGGCCTGTCTTGTTGCTTACCCTGACCTCCTTTGCAGCTCATCCCAAAGGTCTAAGAGCTAGAAGTGTTGTCTGAAGCTTTTGCAGCTCACCTCTCTTGGGTTTGTAGACATTATTTCAAGTACATTTTAAAATATATATTGTGATGCTTTAAGAAAAAAATTATAAAGAGGCAATCTGGTCCTAAAAAAATGAAGCACCTCAGACTTCCAATTTAAATTCAAATTGAGTCAAAGCCTTCCTGAAAACTGAAGAGACAGTGACTCACAAATCTCCCTCTGCAATGCACACAGAGTTCCTGGCCCTTCCCAGCTTCTTCTCTTTTAATGACATTCAACAGGAAAGAAAATCCATTATCACAGAGTTTCAGCCTAATGATAGGCATGCTGAACATCCCAATAGTTTCCTCTTGGGAGATTTCCCACCAGACTCACAGTGTAAAGAGACTGTGAATAAGGCAATATAGACTCGATTACTGTCTGAAGCTCACTCTTAGGATATACCATGTAATAGAATAAAAGAAATGAATATTCTACATTTCTCTTGCAGATGATACCGTGCTAGTGCAATGTCACTGCATTTGCAAAGAGATTTGCAAACCATCCCTGATATTAAGAGACACATCTCAATCCAAATAAATACAGGATTCTCAGTTTCCATCCATTTTAATTGACTTAATGCTTGTTCAGTTGCTACTGGAAACAGTGGACAACACACAAGAGTAAAAAAAAGCAAAATACTACTGAGATATGGAACAGGCTACATCCTCCAGTGAGCAAAAGAATAAAAAAGCTACAGTGATTTAGATCAGATTTTGCCATTTGAATTCTTTAAGTAATTTTTAACAGGAAAAAAAAGTACATACATCATTCATTTTATTAACTTGCCGGGTTTAGTTCTGGGGTACTACTCATTTACTGTCTTGCCTAGCATAATTAGAATCACTAAGAAACAGTTGAGCAAGATACATGGAAAATGTGATACACAGCTCTCCAGGCCAAGGTAACAAAAACTGAGTAGGGTCAGTAGGCAAAGGGGGGAGAAATGAGCAATTTAGAAAATAAGACTTCCAATTCCTCAAAGATAAGATACCTCTAAGCAAGTTATATTCATATTTTTCTAGTGTTCTACACTCAGATAATTTTTGTCCATCCCCAGCTAAATGAAATCTCTAACAGCTAGTCAGCTTCACCTTTCAATTAAGGACTAGTGTCCAAAATGCATTTAAAAGGTCCAGGAACCTTAACTGAGAAGCAGAGAAAGAGTTTTGCTGGCCCTGCTGTGTTGAAACACACCAGCAAAGCCACATCCATCCCCTCTGTGGACCACTGTACCTCTTTATTCAATTACCTAACCAAAGGAAAGCATTCAAGGACACCCATAATTTTTCAGGTTGAGTCAGCACATGTGCTGCCTTGGTGGTTTGCTCTTTTATGTATGTGCTGCTTTATAAATGTAAAAATTAACAAGGAATTGAAGGCCAGTGGGTGTGCAGTCCATAGGACTAGATTAGAAGTAGACCAATATATACATATTATTAAAAATATATATATAATTACAAAATATGGCTAGTGGAGTAGCAGGTCCTCAGCAACAGCTGTATCACTCTACAGCTTGGTCTGAACTGCTTGCCAGTGAAGATAATTTCCAATCATAATATACTAGGATCACCTTAGCAGAATATAAAAGTAGGATTCAAGGAAGGCAAGGCTCTATGAGGCCTGGAGCTGAGGTTTCTTCTGTAACAGAGATATTCTTTACTGGTTTGACAATAGAAGAGGATTTAGAATGAGTTGAATAGTGACTAACTGCCAGGAGCAGATGGTATTCACTCAAGAGCTCTAAAAGAACTCAAATGTGAAATTGCTGCAGCGCACAGCTTATCATTGAAGTCAGCCTCTATAGCAAGAGGTAGCAAATGTGACACAATTTGATAAAAATCTCCTAGGAGAGAGATCAAAGAATGGTAGCCCAGGAAGGCTGACCTTCATACAAGGCAGATCAATGTCACAAGGAATAGAATGAGGAGATATGTGTATAAACAAAGGATTCTGGGGACTGTTTCCCAAAGAAAAGGGGAGTCTTGCCTCAGTTTTTACTCAAAGAGCTGCTATACAAAGGTGTTGTGATCAATGAAATATAGTTGGATTTTTAAAAAGCTTTCAAGAAGTCAATTCATTAAAAGCTCTTAAGGAAATCAAACCACTGTGAGATAGGAAGGCAGTGCTTTTGAGTTCACAGTTGGGAGGAAACAGAGGAAGATGGTAGTCAGAATTTAGAGCAAAGAAAGGGCTGCTCAAGGGTCTGTGATGCTTAACATACCTATGAGTGATCTTGGAGAAAGTGTCAATAGTGAAGCAACAAAGTTTGCTGATGATGTAAAAGTCTTCAACATGTACTCTGCATCACTAAGTAGAAAATAATGCACACAAAAATACATCTGATTATTCAATCACAATAACACTAAATGCATGACTGGCTTTCAGGAAAGAGATTTTAAAATCCTCATGGCCAGAAATATTCTGAGGACTGTTTATTAGAAGTACAACTGATGATGATAAAACCTTTTAAAAACCAATAGATGCATGAAACTGGTTAGAGAGTGGGAGGTGCTACTAAAGAATCGAAGAGATGTTCTGTACAAGCCACAGGTGGGTGCTCAGAAGCAGCTAAAACACAAATAAGAAGCTAAGTTATTAGAAAAAAACACTGAAAAGACAGAAAAGATTTGTATATAGAAAAAATATATCCATGTTATAATCAATTCATTACAGATCACCTATCTACAATTATTCAAATACCAGAAAGCTTGTTTCTATAGTTTTAACTGCATATCAACTGACTTACAAGTGTGATATCATTGGAACTGGACTAATAACAATTCTTTGATTAGACTATTAAGGATGTAATTAAACCAACAGTAAATTCTTGGCTTTGCATAGAAAGTGCATTCCTCTTGACCATAACAAGATTTTTGGTTTAACAATCTGGTAGGCATTCAAGCAGCCTGTTTTGTAACTTGAAAGTGGAAAGTGATAGAAAATACTAGCATAGAAATTGTCCAAACAGCTATCAGCTGTCACTAGAACCACCTGGCTCCATCCTCTCTGCATTCTTATTTAGGTTTTGATTTACCCCCCACACAAGGCTCTTCATCCCTGGGTTGAACAGTGCCACCTCTCTCAGCCTTCTCTTATGTGAGAGATGCTCCAGTCCCTCTGATCCACAGTTAACATTGGAGACCACAGCACAGTACCACAAGCATACGTGGTTTGTCAGCCAACATTTACACAACAAACAACACATCTCATATTAATGGAGGAAAGATCAAGAAAATATTTGCAGCATCAAAAAAATCATATAATATTTGCTAGAAGTCAACACAGTCTATGTTATCTGAGGCTTAAAGCATTGTGAAGCTTCAGTAGGTTCACCACCACCACTAGAGAAGGGGGCATAACTGCCTTCATCTACAGACATCACCCCTATTTATAGATTTATTGACATGTCTGCTTTTGTAGACTGTCTGAAATGAATGCAGTCCTCAAGCTAACATTGCATACTGATGTCCTGGCTTCACTCAGCAGAGGGAAGAGGTTGAGCAGTAGTAATTTGAGCGTGCATCTGAGACCTGAATTTTATAAGGAGAAAATAATAATGACAGCACTTACATAGTGCACAAATCTAAAGCATTTTTCACAGACTAATGAATTAAATGCCAGTCTCAGTCTGAACTACAGAAACTAGCTCCTTATGCCAGAAATGTTCAACAAATCCAGGGAAGGGGAAAGATCTGTAATTCCAAAGGTCACAATTTCTCTACTGAGCAAAACTATGTAAGGAGTGTGTAAAGAGTATGACATTTATACAGAGTCACACCACATGCAAGAACCCTTAAGCCTAATGCCACGTTTGAAAAATATATTTACAATGTGAAATGAACATCAAAATAGGTCAATCCATTTTTGAGATTGCAAAATCCATATAGAAGAGTGGCATGAAAAGGCCAGATTCATGCGTTACAATGTAATCACACTTTGAATTTTACATTAATTTCAGAGCTCCTGCTGTGAGACGTGAGTCAAATAACACCAAAATGAAATAAAGACAGCTTATGCTGTCAGTCAGAGCAGAACTCACCACTTGGCAATAATACCATAACTTGGTCAATGTACAGCTCATTTTATCAATCAATCCCTAAGCTCTGTCCCCAAGGGGTAGTTCTCATCCTGTTGATGTTAGATTGAAACACTGGGAGTAAAATCCTGATTTTCTGACTGCAGCTGAGTCAGCTTGACTCTTAACAGCTTTTAGGGGGAAATATTCCATATGGAATGCTGAAGATGGAAAAAACAGTGAAAATTACACAAAGCTGCAGAGATACCTTCCCCACCCTGGAGCTAGAAAGGCTG
Organism: Chloroceryle aenea; assembly: GCA_013399075.1. Lineage (NCBI taxonomy): Eukaryota > Metazoa > Chordata > Aves > Coraciiformes > Cerylidae > Chloroceryle > Chloroceryle aenea. The sequence goes on from VWZY01011067.1 coordinate 123,349, forward strand.
AGCTTTGTTTATGTGTACACAGATGATCCAGTCTATCTTTATAGGATTTAGAGTAGCAGACTCCACCTCTGTGTGGCCTGGAGATGTCTGCTAACAGAACAGAGCCTTGTCCCTACTTTTTCTGTGCTTTATAAGGATTTTTCTCATGGAGCTATCACATCTGGAGTTCAGGCACCCACAACATCTTCCAACAATATCTGCTCAGGCCTTTAAATACTAAATACACAGGTAATAAATAGCTGGATAGACACTGCTACCAGACTAAACTAAGGGTATCACTGTGACTGCATCACACAATGAGGAACTACCCATCTCTCTGTTTTCAGCATGTCTGGGTTAAAGACATTACAGTCCCCCAGATCTCACACTGGAAGTCAGTCTGCAATAACATCATGTGTATATGTTCATACATTATTTATTACACATATACAATAACAATGCAAGAAAAACTAAAAGGACAATAAAATTGAAATGGCTATAGAAATACTAGAAATCAACTAACATAAAAACTGAGGTTAAAAAAAATCAGCAACACATTATGTTAGATTTTATTATCCATCCAAAGACTGGAATGTGAGAAAATGGCATAATAAAGATTAAAATATGAGTGCCTTTTGCTGGGAGAGGAAATTGCATTTCAGGTCCATATGTAGAGCTTTAAAGGAGTGAGGAGCTGAGATATGCCAACTGCACATCAAAATTATATGGAAACTAGAATTTCACTTAGATGTTTATAATACACCAGTAATGAGCCAAAAAAAAAAGAAAAGGGCATTTCAATTTCATGATTGTTTTATAAGATATAGCTTGTGGCCAATGCAAAGAAATTTCTAGGTACTTCTGCAGGTATTGACAACTAAATTTTAATGTTACATGATATCACATGGGATGCAATTAATAGTATGCACATTTAATTAATTTTCCATATTTTCCTTATCACAATTCCTGAAGTGGACAGCAATTAGCATATAATTTCAGGTCCTGAAGTTGCTCAACATCTTGAACATTCATTGAGTTGAGGGGTTTTTGTGGATACTCAGCACATCCCTGCTTCGAGGACATGCAGATACATGTGAGAGACCAGTCAAGCAGTGCTCTGCCTCTGAGCCTTAAAGGGAGGAATCTTCTGGGTGCTACAATCCTTTAACTGCTACAAAGTGGAAGGAGGAGTCTGGGGAATAGCAGCAAACCCCCCAGATTCCAAAGGGAGGAATGATCTGCACAAAAGTTAGGCTACATTTTAAATGGACATTTATAGATTTCTTTTCCTTTATTTAATTTTTGCCTGTGTGTGGAGGAGCATGTATTAGCATTTTTAAAGTGGTTATATACTGCAGTGCTGTAGGTTATACTGCATTGTTATGTCCTACAAATCAATAAGAATATATAAATAGGCTAATGTCGAGAAACAGCAATAAAAGGTGACAAAGCCTATTAAGATCCATATAAATTGATTTTCCCCAAATTCACAGTTCTTTTGTGATTATTCTGTTTGAAACAACAAGTACCATTTTCCATCTCCATTTTTTTCTGCAGCTTTCTATTGTGTTTCCTGCATCTCTCATCTTTTCCCAATCCCCTTCCTCCCTCCTACCATCTTTCCCAAAATTTCTATTAAAAGGCTCTTCCCTTATGAAAGAATCACAGCAATAAAATCTTACACATTTCCTCAAATTACTCTTTTACAAGTGTAAAATCTCTTCAGAAATGTTATTTTATAAATAGGAAAACAGCACCTGAAAAAAGAAATCATTTTCTCGAGATTATAAACAACTTTAGTTATAGGAGAAATTTACTTTTTTAATGACCACAGTTCATTAGACTTTGTGCTACACTGTAAGACAAGGCCAGCTAACAACTTCTTGAAGTCTTTGCTTTAGAAGAGGAAGCTAAAGTTTACAGTACTATTCCTCACACCCCAGATGTTTAGAGGTTTGGTTTTTTCCCTGCAGTCAAATTGTTCTTGGAATCATCACCTTTCCCTTCTACCTTGCCAATGTGAGGTATTTCAGATTAAAAACATCTCACAAAATCCTCACAGCATGACAGATTTATAATCAGCTAAGCGATTTTCAAACCCTGAGACACTCAGGAGTACTCAGCACATCACTTTAGAAATTTTAATGAGCATCATTAGGGCAGACACTTATTCCAGTACATGCACTGCAGTCTGGGAACTGTTGAATGAGGAGTTTATGATTCTTATTAGACTTCAACACATTTTTCTTCTCATGATTTCCATAACTTTAGAAATGATGCCTACAGTTAGCCTTGTAAAAGATGAAACCTGCTTTTGGGCTCAGTTTTTCTCAGGTATTTTGGCTTTTTACACAAATTTTATATCTGATTAGTATCTCTTTCTTAAGGGATCTGCTTTCTTCAAACAAGCTGATAGAGATGATGCACTGCCTGACTTTAAAGGCTTTCACAACAATAAACATAGTGCATATATTGTAAATATTTTATAAATAGATACTACATTGTCATCAGAACACATCTTATTCTGTACTCATGGTCTGCTTTTACACAACCACTTCAGCTTTGATAACTCAGTTTATGTTTAGTCCACTAAAATCCTATAGATCAACTATTCTGTTCAAGGCTCTATAATATGTATCCCTCCTTTTCTTTAAGGTTCCAGTTTCATCAACTTAAGTAATTTGAAGAATGACTAGAAAAAGCAGCTCCTTATGACCCACATAAGCAATAATTATCAAATAGCTAGAAAGACACCTTTTTTTTCTAATAACAATTAACAAATATTATCTAAGGAAAATTATCATCAGAGGAGCTACCCAACAGCTACAGATGATTTGTAGTTTTCTTTAAAGTGATTGACAAAGGTTCTGTATTTTCCAGTTCTCCTGCTACTAGGGTTCTTCAGTAATTTTGTGTCACGAAGTTCTAAGTAACTCATGAAAGACTTAAACACAATAATCACTACAAAATCCTTACCCATGTTAATGACATGCTGGATTTAAACTGTGTACACAAACATCTCCTGTACCAGGCTTTAGAGCTACTTTAGATACATAACTAACCTCCTAGAGAGGTGGTCAATGATTTTTTCTAATTTTATAGATTACAACAAAAAATATCAACGGATGGCAATCTGTTTAGAGACAAATTATAATCCAAGGTTGTTAAAGTTTAGAGGCTGGGCCATCCACTAGACAAATAACAGATGCTCTTTGTTAACCCTTCTTCCTTCCCAAAAGAGAAAGGGAATAAGGAGACAGACTTATCCATTAGAAAAGAAAGCTAGACCAGCTTTAATGAAAATAATAATAGTGGAATGCAATATAGACCAATATAGAGTAAACCAGCATTGAACCCATCTCTCCTGGTGACAATTATGTCACCATCACCACTGATGCTGTGGAGCAGGCACTGGGGAAGCCCCAGGCTGGACTCAGCAGCAGATGGGAACCCGGATTCAGGAGCTGGATTGTGGAACTGGATTCAAGAACACATGGATCAGGATCAAAAGCAGAACAGAGTCCTTCTTAGATAGTGGCCATTGAAGAAGAGGGCTTG
>VWZY01011070.1:0-30478 GCA_013399075.1 Chloroceryle aenea
CACGTACACACACACACACACACGCAAGATACGCAGTCGTTCCCCAGGTTTAGGTTTTCAGATTTGCCTGTTGACATTCCCCCTCCCTCCCTCCCTTCGTCTCCTGCTCTTCACTTCCCCCACTCCATGGAAACACCGGCACAACTCAGGTTCTTTGTAACATTCAGCATTGGTGGAAGACCTGGGGGTGCTTTGAAAGTAACATTAAAGAAAAAAAACAAATGAGCAAACACACACACACCCCTGCCCCCCAAAAAACCCCAAAGAACAAAAATAACCCCAAACAAATTAAAAAAAACCCCCCCACCACCACCAAAAATCACAATAAAATCCCTAAAAAAACCCAAAACAAACAACAAAACAAACAAAAACCAAACCAAAAAACTGGACACACACAAAAAAAACCTCCCACCCCCCAAAAAACAAAGCAAGGAAAGGGAGCAGAGGGAAAAAAGAGAAAGAAAAGAATGCATGTCAGCTCCAACCCACCGCTGCACCGGCGTGCACACGGGTTGCCTTTTGCTCGGCTCACATCAATGCCTCTTATCCTCCGAAGTTATTTCCCCTGGAGTGAACCTATCAAAGATTTTCAGCCTCTCTGGAGAGAGCAGTTCCAGATAACACTGGATTTCCTTGTCAATTTTTCCCTACCAGGCTCTGGCAGCGTTTTCTACCTGACACTCTGATCTTGACACACGCATACAAAAGAAGGGGGTGCGTGTGTCTGTGTGTCTGTGTGTCTGGAGCTGCTCCCTCCTGCTTTGCAAGCAATGCAGCTGCTTTCAGGCTGCAAAGAGGAAGGGAAAACCCAGTAAGGCTTGGCATCTGTATAGCACCCTACTCATCTGTGATTCCTGTAGTGTCTTGCCCTCCTTGTAATTACAGTAATTAATATAATTATACTAATAATAATGATTATTCTTTAGGGTGTGCCAGATCTTTGCTAATACATCTCCTTCCCTGGAAATCCTGGGTCTATATTTGTAAAAGAAGTCACTGTAGGGTTTCCAAATAAATGCTCCCCACCAAAATCCTGCTGCTACAACAGCTGGGAATTCAGAACTATTCATCCCCTCTCCCCACTTTGCTTTAACAACGGTGCTGGAAGGAGCAGCCACTCCAGCAGGCTCCTAGCACACCTCTGATGGTTCAGGTTGGTCTTATGTGCCACTTGTGATTCTTTATTTGTGGGTGGAGGGGAGGGATTGGTAAGATCTGCTGGCACTGACAGCCCCCCAGGGTGGTTGGTCAGCCTCCATCAGCAAAGGAGCTAAGGTCGTGTGGCTGCTGAGAGGAGAGACTCCATGCAACCCCTAAATCAGCATCCCAAGAAGCTGTGTAATTACAAGGCTCTACCTAGAGGCCCCAGAGCTCATTAGCCTCAGCAATAAAATCAGCAGTTTATAGGTGCTGTAACTCACGCTGGACTTAAGGGTGGGCACGTCGTGCCACAGCAAGCCTCAAGGCACAGCTGCTTGCCTGCAGCTTCAGCCCAGACCAAGAGTTTTCTAAGGCTCCAGCACAGCTGCTGCCTCCTGGGCAGAACAGGTCCCCCAAGCCACAGAATCCTGTGTGCCAGTTGATGACTTCTCCAAGAAGCTGGTTGGCTTCTTTCAGCCAACACTGCTGTTCAGACTGCAGCAAAGGGACCTCAGTCACCCCACGCTCAGCCTCGCAAACCCAGACACTGCCTTCCCACTTATCCCACTCCCCTGGGTGTATGGGTCAGCAGCAGGCTTGCCCATAGAGGCTGCTGGTGTGCAAACAGGACCATGCTGGCAGAAGAGTCACGGTGCGTGGTGTCCATCTGGGCTCTTCTAGCCACTGGGGGACATACAGACAGCAAATGATCTCTGAAGACCTCCATGCTGAAAAGAAGGGCTCTGCTTGAGACTCCACAACACAACATAGCCCCCTCAACAGCAAATCCAGCCCTGGAGAGGATCCTTTTCATTGCAAGCTTTGCTCAGTGGCTCACCTGTGTTACTCCAGCCCTGTAAACACAGATTGGAGACCTGGGCTTCTGGCTTGTTCATGCTGTTTCCTCTCCGGGAGTTTCAGCATATGTCAATTCCAGGAAGATCCAATAACATTTTAAAGGCAGGATGTGAAATTGGATTATGTGGGACTCAGCCTTTGAGCAGAGAAGAGGAAGCTCTCCTTAAAGGCCAACGGTAATCTTTCCTTTTTCCCTGCCCGGGACCTTCACTGAACCTTGAATGGAGAAGCACACGGTTATTCCATTTCACCTTGCAGCTGGCTCGCTGTAATTGATTATATTTGTCAGCTTACTTTTTTTTTCTTTTAAATGCCATGAATGGATTCATGCTGCACATACACGTAAACCAGAGTCACTGCCCTGTAACAAGAAGTTCCCTGTTATTCTCTGTTTTGTGCTCACAGTGGGAGAGAGGCATCCAAATAGGACAGGAACAAAACCACCACTTGATAAACCTGAAGTAGGTGTGCAGCATCTGATCCAGCCACCCGTCATCTCTCTGCTCTAATCTGCCTAAAGTCAATGTGGACGGAGAGGGAAGGAGCAGGCAACAATAACAGTATCATGGTAACGGGGAGAGCGACGCTGGAGTGGATCCTCAGCTCCAAGAGCACAGGGAGGGGTGTGCAACCTCACACGCAGGCTGTGTGTCCTGGCTAAGCATTAATCAGATACAAAAGGCCACGTGTCACAGCAGAATAACTTGGCTATTATTATTATTTACTTCACATAATGCTCCAGCTCTTTCACCAGGTTGGAGCCTTGGTCTTTTCCTTCTAAGACTGAAATAACTGGAGCTGTAGGTGGCTAAGAGCGTATTCTGCAGCCCCATTTTCAGCTCTGCTCAGGGATGGCACTTTGCAGTCAGGAAGCTCCTGCCATGTCCCCAGCAGCTTGGGGAGATGGGTGGTTTCCATGCCACCGAATGTGCCCTGGAACCAAGAGAAGGGAGGTGTGAAGCATCTTTCTGTCCCAGCAGAGCCAAGAGATATTCCCCTAGGGCACAATGGCAGCCCTCATTCTGGCAGTGCTTAATGAGACAGTACAAAGTGAAATGTGGACAAGATTAACAGTAAAAATTATCTCTTGACAGTTTCAGGTTTGCAAAACCTGTGGTTTCCCCCCAAATGTCATTTCAAAGGGGAGCCTGGAACAAACCAGTTCCCTGCTCTGCTCTGAGACCCCTTCCTGGTGTCATCAAGAGCTGCCACCTGAGCCTCCAACTCCTACTGTCTCCTCCTGTCCTAGGATGTGTCTGATGGTGGTAGAAGGAAGGGTGTTGGGCCAAAAGGTGTGACTCAGACCTTCTGCAAAAGGCAGCACCTGATGTGAACTCACTGTAAAATGAACCATTTGGGGGTTAAAAGGCACAATTTCCTTGGACTCCTCTAGTACTGTCTGATACCCAAGTACCCAGAGAGGAACAATGGGAACCTGCAGTAGGAATTACCAGGGCACAGAGTAATTGCCCAAGGAATAGGGTCTTTAGAAAAACTGCCAATAAAAAATAACCAAAGCAACCCACCAAAAATCCCAAACCAGGAGGACCTTAGGGCTGCCTCCTTCTCCTCTCTTCTCCCATCTCCATCACAAGATGCAGGCTGCCCTCTTGCAAGAGGCTGCAAAGACAAGAGGCAGGAGAGGCAGCAGAGCAAACACATATGCCCAAGGGCCACGTTGTGACTTCTCTCGGTGGCTTTGCAGGAGCTGCAGGGACGTGAGAGGAAAATACAGCAACCGAAGCTCAAGGGCTGCCAGCATCATGATGTGGGAGTGTGAACATGGACACAGGAGAAGCTGTTAATGCAGGGTAGATGCTGAAGTAGCCTTAATCCATTTGGCAAATTGACACCTGACACTGCAAAAAAAAAAGCTGTGCAAGGAGAAGTTTGTCAGGGTGTCATTTGTGTTTGCTAATGTACAGCCTGCAAAAGAGGGAAATTCTGGTCTGGTCAAAAGAGACAAATCCTGGTATGCTCCTGCCTCTGCATCAATGAGGTGTTTTAAGGGGTGCTCAGTCCACATCTGCATGGCAGAGTCGGGTCCCATACCTCTCCCTCTGCTCTCCTTTCACGACAGGTCTCTCCAGCTAGCACATTTAAGTCTAAGGGCTTGGCTCACCAGCAGATTGTCACACTCAGTGGTTCATGGATGGGACTGAGCCCAAATTCATTCTCTGTGGTTTGATACCCAGCTCTGCCTCTGCTATTAAATCTACATAACAAGCAAGTTTAGAGGCTGCAAAAGCTGCCAGGCAATTGCAGCTTTATTTAGTCGCGTAGCAGGTGCATTTTGGGAAGTGTTTTTTGCAGTCTTCCCTCACACATGCATGCCCACATCCTGCCTGTGAGGTTAACCCATCCCTGCAGGACTGGGAGTGTGAAGACCAGCCCTTTGCCCCTCTGCTAGTCAACAGAGCATCTACTGCATGGAGTCTTTGAGCTGGAGTCATGCAGCTCAGAGGTGTCCCCTAGTGACACTGGAGAGTCTCATGGTGGGTTTGAGAGCTCATCCAAATCTCTGGAGGGATCTGAAAGTAACAGACGTCTTGGATGGATGGGTGGGTGGATGGATGGATGGATGGATGGATGGATAACTTACTGAGCACTCACCACTTCCTAAACCCTAGAATTACCATGACAAAGTCGTATTCAGCAAGGACCCCACTACAGGTGCCTGGGAGAGGGATCTCTCTACTTAGAAGGCATTCAGAGTTTTGGTTTTCTTTCAGGAATTTGACCATTAGTTTTTTGAACCTGTACAAATGTTTGCCCTGAGAATTCAGCCAGTAGAACAACACATCACCTGAAGGATGTCACTGTGTTTGCTTTCAGCTTGCTTTCTGCAATGTGCTCTCTGCCTGGCAGAGTTGATGCCTCCTTGTTCTAGTGTCAGAAGAGATGGTGAACAAGCTGTCTCTTCATTCCTCAGTGGCACTTGCAGATTTACAGACACCTACTGCATCCACTCTCAGGCATCTTTTCTACTACAGAATGTAGTTATGTTGTGTTATCAGGATATCATTGCTGTCTCTAAGCCACAAACTCAGCAGGATCTGCAAGAAAATAGGAGAAAGTATCTTTGGAATACCCATGGTTTGCTGCAGCAAATGAGGCTGCATTCACCTCTCCTCACTCTGACTGTCTAAATAGGAGGTATTTTACAAGCCAAACCTCAATACCTCTTTTAGAGGGAGAGAAATCCTTCTGCAGACTGTCATGGGACTTCAGCCACCAGCTCTTGTAGAGGTACCAATGTCATATCTGGATGAATCCCACCCATAGGACTAGGGGTGGTAAACTCAGTTCCTCCCCACACACCTCCATTTGCCCATCTGTGCAAACAGAGGCAGCTTTCCCAACTCACAGCACTGGAGCTCAACTAGTTAATGGCTGCAAAGTGCTGGTGAGATGGCCAGCACTATAGAAGCACTGTTCTCTGCAAGTACTTCCACTATTTAAAAAATAATAAATAAAGGAAAGCCACCTGACAAATCTGTGGCTAGAAGGGCCAGGATGGCACATGAGATGGACAGTGAATGCCTGAGAATGGAAAGTTCCTCTTCCAGTTGCTGATTGTTTAATACATAATGAAAGAGGGCAGGTTTGGATTAGATAGTAGGAACAAATTCTTCATTCTGAGGGTGCTGAGACACTGACACAGGTTGACCAGAGAAGATGTGGATGCTCCATCCCTGGAAGTGTTCAAGCCCAGGCTGGATGGGGCTCTGAGCACCCTGCTCTAGTGTGAGGTGTCCCTGCCATGGCAGGGGTTTGGAATGAGGTGATCTTTAAGACCCCTTCCAGCCCAAACCATTCTCTGATTCTGTGATTTTTATCTCCCCTTTGGCTTGAATGCTCAAGAGCAAAGTAGGAGAAAAAAGTTTGTTACTGCCTTACTAATGTGTCTGAAGGGCAAGAAACCTTCCAGTGCACAACAGAGACTGCCCCACTCTGTCTTCACATTGCTACTTCTACATTTTTACCATTTCTAAGTCAAAAAGCAGGCGAGGGAAAAAAAAAAAAGCTGGAAAAAGACCTTCCCAGCTTGTTCTTTAATGTCATAAAGAGGTGGGAAGAGGCATTAACCCTGTCACTGTTCTGCAGTGAGGCGAAATAAGTCAGGAAGATGCAAACTTCTCTCCACCACATTCTTTTTATTTTGCTGGGGGCTTTTCCCTTGCTGCAATCATGACCGGTGTCACTACCCAGTGCTGAACACACACAGCCCTTGAGGCTTCTTTGAGCTTTTTCTGCAGGCAGCTGCACGCCGTGGTCGCTGCTGTTTGCACAGCTGAATGCCTGTAATACCTGAGTCAGTGCAAATCCCCCCAGCTATCAGGAAATCCAATTTTATGGACACGGCTAAATTTGTGTGATGTGTTGGTGGATTAATTCATGACGATCGTTGCCTTCTCAGCACTGTAATTCAAGCTCTTTTCTTACCAGGGAGAGAGGCAGGCACAGGGATATTTTCACATCATGGGGCCAGTCAACAAGTGTCACAGTGGGATGCAGAAGCAGCGTGTAAGATTGTGCTTGGCCGAAGGTCAATACGACTGTTATAGTGCTGCATGGATTGGTCAAACATTTTAAATGAGCAATCCAGATAGGTTAATTCTGATTTCATGGGTATCGATGGGTCAAAAGGCTTCCAAAGACTGCATGGACCTGTTGTCCATCCTGGGATTTATTTTTTTTTTGCTGGGTAGAAGTAGACTGACTTAAATCAATAAATAAAACCTGATTTCTGGGTCAAGATGGAGAGGGAAAGCTTTTATTTGGGAGGCAACAGTCTGCTTGTGCTGTGATCTTGCCCCACGTCCTTCTGCTCCTTGCATTTGTGCAGTGCTTTTTCCCTTCGTGCTCTAGGAAAGCTGTAGGTTGTTGCTGTGCCTTTCTGGTGTCCCTGGCCAGCACCACTCCAAAGCTCTTTATCCCTGAACAGGTATCATCAGAGCTTCCCCTAGAAGGGCTTTCCCAAATTGGATAAAGAATCACAGAATTCTGGAGACAATTAGATTGGAAAAGACCCTTAGGATAATCAAATCCAAGCATTAGCCCAACACTACTAGGTCCACCATCAAACCATGTCCTTAATATCACTATTCTTGCTCTGGTGAAGTCTCTTCCATTAAAATGAAGAACTCCACACCCCAGAGATGAGAAGGTAACTGATATTTTCATCCCCCTTTACTTTCAAGAGAAAACTGAGACCCAGCACAGCTGTGACTTGAGGAAGAAGCAGTGTGAGTTTCTCCACACCAGCATCCCTCCAGCCTGTGTTTTTCCATCTTCACAAGGACTATTCTACTGGTCCTGAAGTAGGACACACCATAGTCAGCAATATCATCGTGGCCTTCAGCCTTCATCTGACAGATGTGAGATACTTGTTTCTTCTAGCTCCTGACCAGGCAGTATGTTCTGCACTTCCCCTTACACAACACAGAGGACAAGCTCTATGTCCCCCAAGACATTTCTTGTGTCATTCCAGCACCTAAAGCATCAGGGTCACAAGAAGCTTAACACAGCAGTCGCTGCAGTCACACACCAGAAGATGCCAAGTACCATGACACCAATGGCACGGGGTCACCAATTCAGGAACCTCAGGGGGAAGCCATCACTTAGGCATCTTCTTTGTCTTTGCACTTAAATGCACGTGAACAGGGACCTAGTTACAGGTGATACTGGGGCTAAAGGGAAACCTCAGAATTTCGAGGCCCCTCAGGAGCTCAGCTGAATGGGAACCATCATCTCCAGCCTCCAGAGCACCCATGAGTCAGAACTTCTCTGCAAGCAAGACCATCAGTTTGGTGTTGGGATGGATCTCAAAGCACATCAGGGAGGGTGGAGGAATAGTGTTTGTTCTGTTTCATGGCTGGAGAAAAAAGATGAGGGCAGGAAAGACATAATCTATCTCACGACACATGGGAACAGTTGCAGATTTGGGAGCAGCTGCAGATTTGGGAGCAGTTGCAGGTTGATGAGTTGTGTGCACACAGGAGTGGTTCCCACTAAAGTGACTGGCAGGACCTCCACTGTCTTCCTGAAAGCAAGGTTTTCATCCACCAGCATAATCCCTCTATGACTCACATGAACATCCTTCATGTGCTGCTGGTTCCTGCATCTCATCTAATGCCCACATTCTTGCACCAATTCACAACATCCAGCATCATCTGCAGGGAGTCTCTAGAGCTTTCTGAAGCTTGATGGGACAGAAGTGAAAGTCTAAGGAGGTTTTGATCTGATGGAGGCTCATCTTGGAAGAAGAAAGGAAAAAAAATGGGCATCAGTGGTAGGAGGAAGGACCTTATATCACCCTACAAGACACCTTAAACATCTTACAGACTGAAAATCCCACAGGCATGTGGTTTGTTCTTCCTGCTCCCAGTTCATGCCCAGCCTCTCTCCATCCATCTCCTTTTCCTTTTAAAATCTAATTTCCTTTTAAAAATCGAATTTCTCTAACCTTCTGGAAGCAGCCAGACATGGTTCAAGAATGACCTTCCACCCCTTCCATTAAAGTCTGTCTCCCTCTGCCTTTCTTCATATACCTGTTTATATCAGTTGCAGGTGAATGGAGAAGGCCCACTTAGAGGGTTTTTCTGGGATATTTTTTCACAAAATGGGCCATTAAACCTAATGCCTGATATTAGCAAAGTGTGTGCTATTAAACAGAGTAGCATTTAGCATAGGAAATATATTTAGAATATTAGAGATCGGGATCATTTTCTCTCTACAACACTAAAAATGTGTTGGAAAGTGAGGGAGAAGTGCATTAGCAGAAGGATCAGGTTGTGATTCAAGGCTGAAAAGTTAAAGCTCCCTGGACCACTGTAATTTTGACCCCTTCTCCAAATCATTGTGGTAGGACATAGGGTCTTTCAATACTTGAGAATATAACACTGGGCTTTGGGAGCTTTAACTATGCATTATCTGGCTCTTGTGGGTTTAAATCATAATTTAATATCCTATTAAATTAGTTATTTCTCTTATTATTTTTTTTTTCTGTTAAAATCGTTCATTTTCTTATTTATTTTTTTCTCAGTGCATTAACTTGGAGAGTTTTTTGAAGGGGGAAATTAAAAATGTGGGGAAACTGGAGAGATCACATCAATTCTCACAGAAAAGTTTCTTGGGGGTACACACCAGAAAACCACCAGAGATGCAGGTGGATACACTGTCATGTTTACACCACCATTGTGATAGACATTTCTCATTGATAGGCTTCGTACTGACCTTATTAGATGGAGCCAAGCGGTACATTTTTGAGGGCTACAGCAATGCTGGGAGGNACCAGTCCCTTCCAACCCAAAGCACTCCATGATTCTACATTGTCCTGCTGTTGGATGGTATTGTGAGCAAGGGATACGTCACAGGTCACTTAGCAAGTTTCTTTGTGTACTTGCTTGGACCTCACAAACACCTCCTAACTGATCCAGGAGTAAACTGGTATCAGTTTGCAACATCACAGCTATCAACAGCAGGGACATAAGATTGCATGAGGCCTAATGGATAAAGTAGCTACAAAGATGGAAAAAGGGATGACAAGCACTGCTGGTTCATGGGACTCAGGGACCCTTTCTGTTCCTTGCATCCAGGCCCAGGACTATGATGATACACCAAGAAAGTTAAAGGAAGGTCAGGGAGTGGAAGACCAGAGCTGACCTTCATGTTTCTATAATGTCTCCTGCTTGTTTGTCATGTGAGTTTATCTCAAAATGTCCAACGTGCTCAGCAGGGAAGACAGATGAGGAGGAGAAGACAGGGTGACAAGCAGACAGCAAGCCTTGAGAGAAGATTGCATGGATTATCTGGGAGCACATCTGGCTATATGCAATAATCCAGCAAGGAGCTGTAATCATAATCTGACACTATGACTGTCATTATATCACCTTAAATATTAATTAGATGTTGAGTACTGACATCAGTCCTTTTCCTGCCAGCGTGGCCTCAAAGTCTGCTGGAGATGTCAAATCAGAATCTTTTCTTGTTTGCAACAACCTTTGGACCAGGCTGTTTCACCCCCAGGAAAAACCTGTTGCATTTCATAGCTGTAACAAGAACACCAGCAATAAAAGGAAAAAAAAATAATAAAAGTAAGCAGAGAGAGCATTAATAGAGTCATCTGCTGTGTGAGGTCAGAAAAAAAACAATCCTAATTCTTCTGTGAAATAAATGGGGACAAATGTTGAGACTGCGGATGGTGTTTGCAAAAATGGCAGCCATTGGCCAATGTTCCTTTTCTCATTATTCCTCATTTGTGGAACAAAATCAGCCATTATCTCCAGGGATGTTTTGAGATGTAAATAGATGGCTAGGCATGTCCCGATGATTTTTGCCATCCCTAGTGTTTATGTTTCATATCATTTCATGGGCACACTTCAATCAGATTGCATCAAACCTCGTGGCCAGATCAGGGGTGTTTTGACTGAAATGAAGATGAAACGTTACTCAAGACGATTTACAGCCATCCAAAACCAGATCTGGAAGGCAGCTGAACAATTTGTCTGGCACTTTCAGAGCCTCAGGGGTAGGAAGTTCTGTGCAGATTTATATTTTTTATTTCAATAGTCTTACAACAGCTCACTAATGAGAACAATTTCTCACATCCTCAGTGTATGTAGGACACCAGCACCGCAGCTCCTCCACGGAGCAAGATACGAGCACATTTACATCTGTGCACATCCCGAGTAACTGATGGAGCAACTGGAGTCTGAATCAGACCCACAGCTTCAGGTCTGCAGTGGCACCTACCAGCTATGTCCTCCTCTTTATCACCCAGGCTGTTTGCACTAGATTTGAATCATACCCAAACATAGCCAAGCTTTTACAAACTTGAGCTCACAATTCAAGTTTTTTAGGCTATCTGAAGGTTTTTCACATATTTTTCTTCTGTCTCTTGAGTTACAGCAGATAAGGGACTTTAGATAAAACAGAATATTCCAACAGGGCTGTGTTACTCAAAGAGGAGCATTAGTTTGGGATCTGATGGGCATCACCACAGTTATGACCTGCTCAGAATGTTCAGAAAATAACCAGTGGCTGGGGGCTTTGTGCCGGGGGGATTTGGCACACCACGTGATCTGGGTGTTTGGAGACAGCGGGAACACATCTCTGTGTGCTTTCCTTGGTCCTTACATCAGCTAATGAGTTTTGATGGTATTTGCTTGGTCAGGTCTGAGTGCTTCTTTGGGAAATGCCTTTTTTGCCACAGTGCACAAGTTGATAGCTGGATGAGGTGGAAAAAACTGTCATGAATTGCCTATGGATTTGGTGTCTCAGGGCAAAAGCACAAGTTATTTTACTTGCCGCTGAGTCTGGTGGTACAGGGGAAAGGAGGAGTCGTGCTGCCAAAGGAGAAGCATCTTCTTAATTTGCTCTAACTTTACAGTCCCAGCACAGAGCCATGGGAAAGCTTTGGGACTTTTATAGCTCCTCCACAAAATGAGTTGGAACTATCCCCAGTATGTAACTGGGGAAACCACATCCAAAAAGAGTGCCTCGGTGCACCGCGTGTCTTCCCGATGACTAACTTTAATTAGATCTTTCATTTATTTATTTATCTTATACTGTTGGTTCTCATCTCACAGCACTTTGCAGTTCCTGACTCCCTGTCCTCCGCGGATGCGAACGGGGGTTGTGCATCCACATCTCACTGCTGTGGCATGAAACAAGTCCTCTATACTGCATACAGATGAGACTTGGCTCTCGCCTTTCGTAGCAACCAGATGGAAATCTGCGGGAATCACAGCTCCCCAGGTGTAAAAGTATGAAAAAAAAAATATATATATAAAAAATAAATAAAAAATAACAGGCTTGCAGTTTGTGGAGAAGTGGTGGAAGACACCAGTGCCAGCATCTGTGATTTTCCTGCCAGCCTCGTAACGTCTCGAGGTGTCTTGAACCAGTGGAAGGGTTTTATGTTAAAAATCAAACGCCGTGTGGTTGTCCCTGTGGAGCAAAGGTAGGAAACGTGAAACTAGAGGGCTGGAGCAAGACCCTAGACGTCATTGCTTTTCAAATCCTGAGCTGTTTTCTTTTTGTACTTAGGGTTGGCGATGGCAAGATTAATGGCTGGATTGTACCTATGTTCTCTAAAGTTTCTTGCGATAATGTCTGATCCCTGAAGATTATCCCTACATCTTCTTCAAACTCTTTCTATTTAAACATTTCCTTTTCAAAGTCAGCTTTCAACCCTGCATTTGAGAAAAATATTAAGCTGTTTTGTCAGAGAAGAGACACGTATCAGAAAGGGGCCCTTTCTGCAGCATGTGCCTCAGACCTCCCCAGCTTCTATTTATGCTGCTTTTGAGTATAAGGATAGTTTGCTTTTATCTGTCCAATGGATTTCTGTCACTGTGATCATTTCTCCCCTGGGAAAAGTGTCTGTGGCTCATTCCACCACCACAGAAACACAAAAGACCCCTTTTCCTTTTGTCAAGAAGCCAATGTCAAGAATTTCCTGCTCTCTCACTTGGGGGTAGTGACTGACCTGGAAAGAACATCTCAACTGAATATTAGTTTCCCCAAATGAAATATCACTTACCCTCTTCTTTGCAGTGCCAGTAATACGCACGCTCTCCAACCACCGTAATTGCTTCGTGGTGGATTAAAATAAGAAGGAGCAGCTTTGCTGATTTGTGGTTTAGAAGAATGTACCAACTGATATTAAAGATGACAGATGGAAATCTGAACCGCCGAAGATGTGCACTGCAGATGATAAATTGCCCTCCAACTTTGAGAAGAGTTGGATCGTGGCTCCAAGTGTAAGGGGAAAGGCATGCAATGAAAGCCAGGAGACCAACGCGGAGTCCTCACAATTAGTGCAAGCATCCATCCTACAGCTGCAGAGTGCTTTCTATTTCTGTACAGATGTATGTGAATTAGTGTGCTGGGGGCTGATAGCCCCATTAGATAGCCTGCTTTCCTTTAATGGTTTGATAAAAGGAAGGTGACAAGAAGATAGATAGAGATAATACTCCAGGCTTCTTGCAGTAGAACCATTATCATTAGTGGCATTAATTAGCCTATAATACACTGTACAGAAACACCAGACACAACCAGTCTAAAGGGAAGTGGCCTGACAATTGTCAGTAACATGATAGCTGAGCATTAGCATGTACTGATCATTGAATATCTTTATCTTCCTAACCTGGCCTTTCAAAAAGGGAAGGATTCCCAAGGCTGCCTTGCAGGCAGCATCTCTAGCCAAGTCATTAAAAATACACATGATTATGGACCTGAGAGCTACAAGGTTGGTAGCAGATTCCAGAACCTTTTGCCATCAAATCAGCCCGAGCAGGACTAGTCCAGTTTTACCCTTTGGAGACTCTTTACACTTAAGTGCACATTAAGGTGGACTGAATTGCTTCTAAATGGGACAGCCTTTCCCAGCAGAGACTGGCAGTGCCTTTGGAGAGCAACTCGGAGGGCTCTGGCAAAGAGGAGTGAGGAGAATAACCCTGAGTTTGCCCATAGGAGGGAGAATATAGAGAGGTACAGATAGAATTGGAGTAGAGCCCTAGACTGGGGGGCTCAGTCTAAAGTCAGCCTGGGTGTGCAGAGATGATACATTACACTGAGGCAGAATGAAGCATTTTACTACTCCCCCTCACAAACAACTAGTCAAAAACTCCAAGGCTGAGAAGAGAAATTAACTGGGGAATCAGTACTTTTTTAAGGTGATCATCTTTCTCTTCAAGGAATATATCAAACTGTAGAAATACAGGCAAGTCCCTTGGACCAAACCTGAATCAGGGACATGTAGATCATGCTCAACAGAAGTTTAACCAAACAATTTGTGAAAAAAACCAGAGATTTTACACACACCTCCCCCTTGTTAAGCCATTTTAGCATTTTGTTGTGAACACAACTTCTAGTCTCCAAACTAAATTTTCTTTGCTGAAAATGAAGCTCATTTCTTCTGATTTTTATCCCAGCAGACTAGAAGAATTGCTCTCATCACTTTTTCTAGTATCTTCAGTCTCCTGGAAGACTATTATTCTATCTCCACTTGGCTTCTCTATTCTTGGCTGAGGAAATAAAATTCCTTCACCCTATTTTGCTGATTACAAAAGTAATCAAACTACCAAAGAGGGTTCCCTTGCTCTGAGCACCAAACCCTCTCTCAGCGAGGAGCCCTGAGACTTTATTTCATCAAGCTTTTCTGCATGCTGCTGCTTCAGGCTGTGTGATGCTTTTCCCCACCAGCATAACCGAGCTGAAAGGAATAGCTGGGTTTTAATCTTACTGCTCTCGTTGTCTCAACAGCCTCAGGCACAGGGGCTGTGGGAACCTTCCTCAGCTTCTGGGTAGGTCCTCAGGGGTTAGGCTGATAGCTAAGCTAGCTCATATTGCCTGACACCAGAAGTTATCACAGGACTCTGAATCAGGCATGGCTTTGAGACAACCTTCACAGGGTGCTCCCAAGGATTTTAAGCTCAGAACCCCACAATTTTATTTGAATAAAAACTCCTGTTGGTTTCTCAGCTAGATAATGGAATACCAGCGACATCTCCAGGGAATGTTTCATCCCAGATGTTAACCATAGGCTGGAATGAAACTCTCCTTTTCTGGAGGAAGAACTAAGGTTTGCTCAGCCTGGACACCCTGATTTGATGAAACAAGTTACCTGCCTGTGCTCTGTTTTTCTTTTGCTTTTTCACAAACAACTCCAGTCCAAGCAGAAGGAAAAGATGCTTTATTTATATATATTTTTAGTGATAGAGGCAAAGTTTATGACCCTGATTCCTTGGATTGCAGCACTTTTCTATCTGCAAGTATTTCTTTGGCTGCTTAAGTGGGTGCTTTGACCAAACCAATCCTCCCAAGTCTCTTCTGCACATGGTCTCAGGCAGACTCCAAGCCTGGCTTCTGTACCTGTCCATGCAACCTGCAAACTCCTGGGCACTGCAAACCTATGACTACAAAATTTCTATTGCTGTCACCAACACCTGTCTGTGTGGGATGATGAGGAACATGCTTACAAAGAGCCCGCATAGAAGGTGAGGGACAGGTGAGACCAGGGTGTTCTGCAGTGACCGGGTGGACATCCTTCACCTAGGCCTTTGCAGCTCCATTTTCCATCTCTGCTGTTTCCATACTGTCCTTCCAAGAGCAAACTGCCTTGGCGATGGCAGGGAAGAGAAGTGGTGATCAATTTTGCTGTTCTCCTTGGGAGTGCAGTCTCATGAGGAGTTGCAGGGATGCATTCAAGCCTCTTCATAGAAATGCCTCATTTAAATGCTGTAACCAACATGGCATCCAAACCAGAGCTTTCTGACCTTGGCTCTATGGATAACCAGTGTGCAGATCTAGGGCTGCTAGCTAAGGTAGTCACCAGCAGTAAGCAGTTGCCCAGCAGTAAGCACTTATGGCCCATAACTTACCCAGGGACAGGTTTTCCTGACAAAAAGATGCACTCCCACTTCCACTGAAAGCAACCTGGGGTCTGTCACACACATGCCCAGGAGTCAGGCATGGAGCCATTTCCAGCTGACCAAATCCTCCCTGGTCACCTTCACAGCCACAGGACAGAAGGTGGCACGCACAGCATGAAGTTCACCTGCCTAAGCATGGAAAACTCCTTTAGCATGGGATAGCATCTCCTTAGGATAAGATGACTCGTGTGAAAGGCTCTCAGTGGTGCATGGAGGAAGTATAAGGGGAGAAGCCCAAAGCAGTGGTGAGATGAATCTCACGTGGGACCTCACTTCTTGCAGTGATGGGGTGTTGAAACTGGGGAACAGTTTATACCAGCATTTGGCTCATCATAAAGTCACCCCTTTAGTGAAGGGCAAAGGAAATGCTGCCCATTCTGCTTGGGCTGGGGCTTGCTTGGGAGGAATGAAATCTTCCTTGAGGGATGAGAAAAATGGAAAATGAAATAGAGCAGACAGCAGAGAGCCTGACAGCTGGAGCCTGCTGGATCTATTGCTATTGACCATAAGCTTGGTTAAGGTGGCACTTCTCAGCTACAGTATCATCCCACCTAAAAGTGGAAAGGAAATATCAATACTGAAATGTTAAAGGCACAAAAAAAAAGCAGAGAGAGAATGTGAAATGATGGGACTGTGACGATTAAGACAGACAGACAGACAGACAGTGATTTTGCTGGCATGACTCTTGGCAGTGCTGGGAATGAAAGTCTACATTTCATTGTGAGAAAATGTAAAAGGAGATGAGTTTGCTCTCACGCTGCCTGCAGATTCCAGTAGACTGCAAAAGAGATTTCCTGGCTTCTCTGAAGGAATCACTTGGAGGAAATACCCAAGTCAGGAGAGTTATTCTCTCTTGTTTGCAAAAGATTCCTGCATATAACACGTACACCTCCAGTTCTGGAGCAAAGGGATGGACCCACTCTTCTCTGTATATATGAAAAGGTCTGAAATGGCTTCAGGTCAGTGGTTTCTCAAGGATAAATAAATAAATAAATACATTAAGCTTTCTGCTGCTTCAAGCTTGCTGTGTATTTCCCATTGCTTGAGGTGAAATCCTGCCCTGAAACAGTGCACACGCCTGGGCGTGTGTACATGTGTGCGAGCAGGGGTCAGACGGGCACACAGCATTGTTAGAAAGAAAATGAAAGCGGCTGTCTTCTTGTATTGTGCTCGGAACCAGAGCTTATTTCCCTAGAGGTCCACATGTCCCATTTTATTTATGATCTCTAATGGCACCATCCCAAATGATGGCTGCTCCACAGATGGGCCTGGTTCCCTGAAGGGGGCTGTTCCCACGAGTGCAGCTTTTCAGCAGCACCAGCCACCTCTTCCTCGCTTTGTGGTGCCCAACAGATGTGCCATTGTCTGTGGACACCCTAGAGGAGCACCTTGCTTTGGGATGAGACTCATTTTCTTTATTTTCTTCAATCAGAGAATCATTTAGGTTGGAAAAGATCTTTAAGATCATCAAGTCCAACCCTTAACCATTAACTCTGCCAAGTCCACTGCTAAATCATGTTCCACATCTGCTTGACTTTTGAACACATCCAGGGATGGTGATTCAAACAATTCCCTTGGCAGACAGTTCTAGGACTTGAAAACCCTTTCAGAGAAGACATTTATCCTCACATCCAAACTAAATCTCCACTGGTTGAGCTTGCCATTTCCTCTTGTCCTCTTGTCCTATTGCTTGTTACTTGTGAGAAGCGACTGTCACTGACTGAGACCTTTCAGGCAGCAGTAGAGAGCGATAAGGTTTCCTCTTTGAAGAAACACTGGTCTTGCTTCTGAAGACACGGGCAAGTTTTATTTCACACAAAGCTTTTTTTCTGCAATGAAAGTTTTCCAGGTTACAGCTTTCCAGGGCTTTCCTGTACTCAAGATCAGCATCCCAGATCCATGGATCTCTTCTACCCTGGTGGCAGTTCTAGGTTTGTGCATTTTGCTTAGAGAGCAAGTTCACAAAAATCTCTTTTCCTGCTGTAAGAGCAGCATAGGAAGCCTCTACTCACTCTCCAGCTCCTTCTTCCCACACCCACAAAGTGGGCCAGGAGAGGTGCTTGTGGGACAACATTGAAAACCATGTCACTGAAACCTGTGGGCAAAAGAGAATCTTCTGGAGATTGTCAGTATATTTTTGGAAGGTGGCTTGGTTACTTAGGGGTTATTTGCAACTGAGGTTATTTAGCAGGTTTTCAATATTATCCCTACTCAAAAAATCAAGCTTGTGATGGAGCAGTATCTTCCCTCCCCTCATAAGCTGAAGGCAGCTGCTCTCCCTTATTTTTTTACTTCCAGATCAGCCGCTGAAGTCCCAGAGAATTTATAAAAATTAATGGTGACAGACAGAAAAAGAGATCTTCCCTGACTAGGAAATATTCCCCTCAAAACCTATGAGTGATGCCCGTGGTATTGCTGATGCAGCCAGGAGAAGCTCTCAGGAGAGCATCCCTTCCATCCCCATCCTGCTGAGGAAGCACCCACATCCCCCTGAGCACCCAGAGAGAGCCTTGGTTTAGGTCTGGCTCACACTGCTGTTTTCAGATGAATGGAAGGGGGAAATGGGGAGAGAATCTCGTTTGGGGTGGTGGTCAGAAGCAAGGCCAGGGAGAGCACGTATGCAAGAGCGTTCACACGCATCTGAGGCTTTACCTTGGTTGCCTCCTAAGCAATGTCAAGAGACATCAGGGTGACAGAAGGCAGC
This sequence comes from Chloroceryle aenea, assembly GCA_013399075.1. Taxonomy (NCBI): domain Eukaryota; kingdom Metazoa; phylum Chordata; class Aves; order Coraciiformes; family Cerylidae; genus Chloroceryle; species Chloroceryle aenea. Next base: position 18,145 of record VWZY01011070.1, read on the forward strand.
TGCAGCCATCTCCCTCATTCCTCTGCAAGTTTAGCTCTGATTTTTTTTTCTTGCCCAGTTTTCAAAGCTTTTTCAGGTCCTAAAGCAAATCCTTCCTGTACCCACCACCTCATCTCCCTTCATTTTTCACCGTGCTGGGAGAGAAACAAGAAAACCAGGTTTCTTCTGCAGAGCAGAGGGCATCAGTGATTGCAATTATAGCTCCCAAACTAATGATGTGCAAAGACTTTAGACAACAGTAGTTTCTATCCACAGGATGGGGATACACTGCGCTGTCCCAGCTCTGGGTAGCTTTTGAAAGAGAGAAAATCTGTTTTAACAGGGGAATGTTTATTCTCAGCTGGTACAAATCAGCATAACTTGATTCCTTTCTAAAGGCCAGGATGGATGATGATAGCCTCAGGATGATTTCCCCACAAAGCTTCACGGGATCTGTATGGAATACGCACAATTCATTGCAAGTCCTTAGCAAAACAAGCACACAGCTTGGTGCTTAAATTTCCCCACCATCACCACTATTTTTATGTACAGCCAGCCAGTGCCATATATATTTTTCCAGCATCATCCCCGTCTGGTTTTACAGGAGCAGGGCTTGAGATACAGGGTGTCAGGCACATAACTTGCCCAGCTCTTCAAAAAGCCAGCAGGAGAGTCAGGAATCACAGCCCGGTGCCGTGCAAATAAACACATCTGTCCTTTGGTTGTGAGGAAAACCACAAGTGTAGGATTTAAGGGGTGGTGGTGAATTGGGATAAAGGTGGAAAGGTGGAAAAAAGGGAGCTGAGAGCAGTGACTGTTCAATGAATGTATCTGAGTGGGAGACAGAGGCTGGGTGATGGTAACTGCACCACACATTCACATTCACTGTTCTTTGAAGGGTTTGAGTTTCCTTTACTCACTACCAAGGCAACTAACTCTTGTAGGAAGACAAAGTGAACTCACAGGGAGCGGTTGTAAACAGCAGAGAGCACAGCAACACCGTGCCTATAGGTGTACAGTGGGCAAGCCCAGAGCAGTTCAGTAGATATGGAGAAACCTTCTTGACCTCTAGAAACCTCTCACCACCAGTTCCCAGGTACCCACAGACCCAGTGCAGGGTCCACCTGTGTGGTGTACAGTGTGTCAGATACGCTGCTCGGATGCTGACGGATGCTCAGACGTGCTCAGCTTCAGCAAACAGCAACGCTGATGCTGGCAGGTGTCTTCCTTCTCACATCTGACTCCAAACTTCTCCCACCCTCTCCTCCAGCTCAGCTGTTATGAACGACTCAAGCAGGAGAGGTGGCTTTGGAGGAGCTGAGAGCAGAGAGAAAGTTACACAAGGCATCTCTGCTCACACTTCTTAACAGTATTGATCTGACTTTTGGGCACTCAAGGTGTCAGAGCCTGGACTTGAACCTTAACATCCCACAGTGGGACGTGGGGAAAGGAAAGACTGTCCTCATATGTCCTGGGAGGAGTCCTGAGCCATGCTTCTGCGGGTAGTTCACCGTGACATAGAATCGTGGAATCGTAGAATTATAGAATAGTTTTGGTTGGAAGAGATCTTTAAGATCATCAACTCCAACTGTTCCCCCAGCACTGCCAGGGCGCCACTGACCCCTGTCCCTCAGCACCACAGCTCCATGGCTTTTCAACCCCTCCAAGGATGGGGACTCCACCACTGCCCTGGGCAGCCTGGGACAGCCCTGGACAACCCTGCAGGGTCAGGGGGGGAGAAATTGTTCCTCAGCTCCAGCCTCAACCTCCCCTCTGGCGCATCCTGAGGCCAGTTCCTCTTGTCCTATTGCTTGTTACTTGGGAGAACAGACGTGATGAGAGGGAGGTCAGCTTTGGCTGTCACTTCTCCCAGCAGGGCTCACAGGCCTCATAGAGAGAAGGGCTGGAGCTCAGCTGGTGGAGCCTTGGCTTAGTTACAGCATCAGTAATGACCCTGTGGCCTTTGTGAAAAAGTGTGCTCAGCCCTCGGGATGGAAAGGTTGGACACCTCTGGCTGATTTATCCAGAGCCACTGACACAGACAAGCAAGGTCCCAGCATGAGGAAGTTTGTGGAAGATGGATAACACGGCACAGATATTGATGGGCCATAAGGGAAGGTGGCAGAAAATGTGAGGAAGTTACTGGTACCTGACACTTGCCTTCCAAATATAATTACTCCTTGTCTGGCTGATGAAGGGATTAAGATGAGACATCAAGATGATAATAAGATCATCAATAAAGCAGAAAGGTACCAAGAGAGCTGAAAGAGAAGCCAGTGAGTGATTGCATTGTGAAGTCTCCACCCAAGTGGAGGAGGAGCAGTGGGAATTCATTACTCATAATGCATCCCATCTTCTGGCTTTGACCTTTTTTTGACCAGGAAGTTCTCTAATTATCAAAGGTAACTATGGAGTTTTGGGTCCTTCTTTTTCACAGGGCCAATTTCATGGACCTTAAAGGGAATGAACCTTTTGGAATCACAATCCTAACCCTCTGGATGTCAAATCCCTCTGAAGCGTTTCCTACAGGCCACCTAAATGTGAAGTCCTCCAGATTCCCTCAAAAGTTGATTTCCAGTCTCTATTCTCCAGTCTACCCTGGATGTATCATCCTCTACAAGGCCTGACCCTTTTCAAGGTTTTTCTACTGTGCTTCCACTGGAGGTTTTGCAACAACGTGAGGACAAATATCTCTGATCCCTACACAAAGTGGACTAGAATCCTCTCCCTGGTTCTCATAGGGAAAGCACGAGGGAAGAGAAAGAACGACTGAGAGTGTCTCAAAAGAGTTTGCACAGAGCAAGAATGGTCTCCTGCACCATGGCTTTGTGGGTTGAACTGGTCAGCTCTCCTGCCCTTTGTCTGGACTTCTCCAGCATTTCTCCAAAGTCAACAGGCAGCCATCAGGTACGGTTTCCTGGTAGGTTGTGACCACTCCTATTTCACTGATCTCTCTACCCCTACCTCTCTTGAGCACTTGGGGCAAGGCCTGTCTGTTGTAAATGCATCCAGTGCCCTTCCAGAGTTCCATGGACATGCTGCCATCCCAGGTGTGTGCAGGATTGAACCTTTGCTGCTTACCTCTGGAATCCATCCACAAGGAGTTTTTTGAATGCTCCCCTCACCCCATTTTCTGCTGGCACCGTGATTTGTCTTTCCTGAGACACACATCATTATGTGATTTTGATTTTTAGATGAACAGTGATAATGAAAAAACAGACTCACTTATTTTCTGTTAGTAAGATACATGTTGTACTCCTGCCTCCCTCCTCCTCCCTACTCTGAGCTTTCACTGATTCGAGGATCTGTTACTGAGTACTTGTTGGAAACAGCTCATCTCTGTTTACTGTTTCTACAGGAGGTATTATTGCCTCTCACAGCTTAAATTCATTATTTTTTTCTTCTTTTTGTTTGTCTTTTTTCCATCTCCAACCTCCCTTCTTGCCTCCATTTCTTACTTGGAAAGCATCAGGAAATTCAAACTACTTTTGAAGCAAACTTTATTATTGCTTCTATTAAGGGTATTAAGCATGTGTGCAAGATGGGGTCATGCTCAGCCTACTCTAGGTGCCTTGCTTTGGTACCACAATGATGGAGCATCCCTAGCCAAGGGCTATCCAATGACTCACTTCCACTGTAATCCATGAGGCCAAGAGGAGAAGACTCAACACCCAGTTTAACCATCTGCAGTTTGAATTACCAGCCTGAATATGAGACCTGACTTGTCTCCAAAGACAGAGGTAATTGATTTTAATAAGACCAGGATGGTCTTCTAGCAGAGAAGGAATTTCCAGCTGCCATGGACACTAGACAGAAGGTCTGACAGTGACATCATACACCACCTCCATTTGCATGGGCAGCAATATGCCTTTGCTGGTTTCCCACGTGTGTAAAATGGAAGTAGGATTTCTTGCCCTGCTCTGTCAACTATGACAGACCAAGCTCACAGCTGCCTTTCCAGGGAAAAGGTAGAACTTCCTAGGTACTGCTGAGAGCTCGCTGTGACTGGTGTGAGAAAGGGGAGGCTCATGCACCAATATAAGACACACATTGCCAGGAGGCCAGGCTGGGACAGCCAATCATTGGCTGCAGTATTTCCAAATAACACTTATAACACTTAAGATGTAGTTCTCCATTATCAGCTTGTCCACTGATAATATAAGTGCATTATGCTTTTGCATTATTCTATCTTTTTTTTTTTTTTCCCCTGTGTTTGCAGCCTGGAAACACTCTTCATCTGGCTTTGCAGGTTTCCTAGGGTCAGTGCTAAAGACTGAGATCATGGCCAAGACCATTAGGATGGTCAGCAGCCTGCTCTCCTCCTCCTCCAGCACTTGGCTCCCACTGTGACAGGAGAAGCTCAGCCTGGTTTCAGTAGGGATGATGTGAACATAGCACCAGATTCAGTCTGAGGATGCTGATGGTGAGCAGCCTCAGCTGGTGGTATTTGCTGCTACCTCTGCACCCCTACTTTGGGATAGCTACTGTCCTCCCTGTTTAAAGAGACTTTCTGAAGTGGTGGATCGAGGTGGTGTGACTGACCCAGCTCATTGCAGGTGTGAAGGACAGAGAGCAAAAGGGTCTCACGCCCCTCTCTGGGGACAGAAATGGGAAAGCTCAGCAGAGAAACTGCCTGTAGCCACTGGGCTGTCACTGTCTCCTCTGACCCTTTCCTTCTGCTGAGCCAACGTCACAGCTTTCAGTTCCAGGCAGCAAGCTGGAAACGCTTCCTGCAGATGCCAAAGGTGCCTGAGCTGGCACAGCAACTTTCAGGGCTGCTCATCACGTAATGCACCACGACAAAGACTCACAGGGCTGGAGCAGTGCTTTTTGGAGCCCCAGGAGTGCTTTCTACCTCCTTCCACCGCACCACACAGCAGCCTGGCAGGAGCGGGACAGTCTCTGCCTCTGCCTGTCAGACTGTGGGATTTCTCTCTCTCTCTCTCTCCCTGTCACTGTGCCTTTGGTGCAATGCAGCATTTTCTGCTCTAGCTGCTTCACTCACTGGAGCCCTGTGAGTGCTGGAGAAAATGAGGAGGTTGCTTTGCAAAGCTTCCCTATGTGCAGACACCGTTCCCATCTTTGGTGGCTCCAGGCTTAGCCCAGTGATCGAGCAGGAGTGTGAAGAAGACTTTTTATGTCCCTGGATTTGCTGCCTGTTCCTAGCAAGGTGAAGACTGGGAAAGGAGGACAAGCGAAGAAGTCCAGTGGGGGAGCCCTGAACCATTTAGGTTGGCAAAGACCTTGAAGATCATCAAGAGCTTTGTCCCACAGTGGTAGGACCTTAGTATTGCTCTACTCCAGCCATAGGCACAGAGAGCAGCTTTACACCTCACACAACACTCAGATCTGCTTCACCAACGTGTTCAATGGGTTAGCAAAGCTCAGAGCAGCAACTGGTGGGTTATCCCCAGCTTTGCACACTTGTGGAAGTGTCCTCAAGGAAGGAAGGAAGGAAGGAAGCAGACAGATGGCACAGAGTTCCTATTTCTCTCATCCTCACTCCTGTCCACTCCAATGAGAAGCAGGGAGACTTTCTCCTTCCCCAGCAGCCATGCAGCTTATTTGAAGCAATTTGGAGGCAATTGAATGAAAAGGAATAAACGAGTGGATATTGCAGTTTATGGAGGGCCGAGTCAAACCCACAGGCAGTGATTAGAGGCCCACAGTCCCTTTTATGCCTAAGGTAAGAAAATGACTTAGATTTGTTCCATTTTAGCTCCAAACAAGAGGCATAGCTGTAGTGGGCTGAATTGTCAGTTTTGCCACCTTTTAATATTCTTCTGGAGGAAAAACAAAACAGAACAGATTTTTAATTTTGATTAAAATAAACTGTCAGTCAATCCAAAGCAAATTGCTCTGGCTCCAGTCATTTCCTTCTAGCTGGGTTGCAAAGAAATGAAGGTGAGGAAAATGGAGAATACACAAATGCAACAACTCTACTTTTTCTCCCACCTTTTTTTTTCCCTACAAATGGTTTTCAATGTGACTGTTTGCCCAGCTGGGCCCTTGTTGGTGCCATCTATGGTGGTTCCTTGACTCCTTCCTCACCTGGCTGCCATCTCAGCCTTGGCTGAACACATGCAGCTCCCAAGTATGGATGAGATGAGCCTGTCATAAAAGAGCTAAGCTGAACTTGAGTTTCACAATTGCCTCTGCTGATGATTTTCTGAGTAACTTTGGGTAAGCCACTAGATCCTTTTTCCCCAAAATATGCTCGCTGTTTTGTTGTGAGCCACGCAAAAAACTGCAGGTAACTGGACTGGAAAAGACAACACACTTGATGCTTCAGTTGCCTTTCTGCAGCTGGGATAAAAAAGACACCCTAGTCCTGAACTTTTAGGGTTGACACCAAAGGACCTGTTAGAATTTCATCACTGCTCTCTTGTGGCCAGTGCAGCCAGATCTTCTTCCCATAGGGACCAGGGTGATGTGCTGGAAAACAAACAGGGGAAAGCTGGACTTTCTTCCAGCCTGAAGCTGTTTTACAGCCAAGGTGCACACCAGACAGAAAGATGCAAGCCTATCTTTGAAGAAGGAATGGTCTAAATAGAAAGAAATAAGAAAAAAAAAAGGAGGAAAAGGACAGTGATTCACCCAAAGTCACCTGAAATGTCAGTGGTTGGGGTAGGCTTGAGATGCCCTCAGTCACTTACCTGGTGGTCTTCTCTCTTAGTTCTTTCCAAAGGAACCCCAAATACAGAATCATAGATTCTTAGAACTGTTTAGGTCGGAAAAGACCTTTAATATCATCCAGACAAGCCATTAACCCAGCACTGCCAAGCCCACCACTAAACCATGTCACTAAGCACCACATCTCCATGACTTTTAAATACTTCTGGGCATGGTGACTCAACCACTTTCCTGGGCAGCCTGCTCCAGTCCTGCACCATGGGCCAGAGAAGATGAATACAGTCACCCTACCACTGCAAGCACCAGTCCTGCCAACTGCAGAGTGTTGAGAGCCACTTTCCCACCTCCTCCCTCCTCACGAACAGTTTGGAGCTCAGCCACAGCCCTGGAAGAGGGCCCAGATATTTATGTTTCTGGACCTTGGCTCATGGCAGCCAGTGTTTGGTTTTGAAAACAACTGCTGATTAAACAGAAATCCCCTGCCGAACAAACAAAAAGAATCTTTTCTTCCTCAGTTTTGCCCATCCAGTTATATGCCTGGTCTGGAACCAGACTGTTTTGCTGGACAAATCTCTCCTTGGCAACTTCCAGCAGTGGATGCACTGGTTTGGCTCACACCTGCATTGATGATCCCAGGGACTCAGAGAAGCTGGGAGGTAGTTTGGACAATGAGGGAAAAGGCTTTTTCTCCAAGATTTCAAACTAAAATTAATAGGTAAAATTCCAGATAATCTTCAGTGATCTCCTCAACCCTGCAGGTTTTGATTTCAGTCCCTAATGCTTTTGCTTGCAAAACAGCCTTCCCTGGTGACAGCCACTGAAGTCAACAAATAACCATCTTATATAGACCTGCAAATTGCTCTCAGTTGCCCAAAATAGAGTGGTGATGTGGCAACCCTGAAGCTCTCCAACAAGCTGCCATTATGACACCGAAATAGCAATGATTTGTCCTCAAAGAGACCACAACCATTCTTTCCATCCCCAGCACGACTCTTTGTTATCCTCAGTTGGAGTCTGTGGCTTCACAAAGGTTTTCCTTTGTGTTGCAAAGGACCCTATTGCTTTCAGCTTTGACGTGCACTCTGCAGTGCATGGTGCTGTACATGCCCAAGAGATTTATAAAGCAGAAAATATTTAGAAACAAAAATAGCATGTCTTTTTGAAAACATGGTACAGATAGAGGCTGAAAGTTCATGGCCATGAGCTCATCCCCACTGCACTTGTTAAAATGGTCTTACACATTTGATGTGTTACATCCTAACCACATCCTCATCATTTCAACATGGACCTGCTCAAGCAGGTCTGGAGAAGGGTCACAAAGATCATCAGGGGGCTGGAGAATCTCTCCTATGAGGACAGGCTGAGAGAGGTGGGGTTGTTCAGCCTGGAGAAAAGAAGGCTCCAGGGAGACCTTCTTGTGGCCTTCCAGTACTTGGAGAGGGTCTGCAGGAAAGATGGGGAGGGACACTTTATCAGGGTGTGTAGCAATAGAACAAGGGGTAATGATTTCAAACTGAAAGATCAGAAATTAGGAAGAAGTTCTTCACTCTGAGGGTGGTGAGACACTGGCACAGGTTACCCAGGGAAGTTGTGGGTCTCTCATCCCTGGAAGTGTTCAAGACCAGTTCAGATGGGGCTCTGAGCACCCTGCTCTAGTGGGAGGTGTCCCTGCCATGGCAGGGGGGTTGGAACAAGATGATCTTTAAGGTCCCTTCAAACCCAAAGCATTCTGTGATTCTATGATAAGTGGGAATAAAAACTAGCAAAGTCACTTCCTGAATCAACTTCCAGTTGACATTATCCCCATGTCTCTGGAGCATCCCCTTTGTGCCTGCAGAGCATCAGACTACCTGGACCATATTCCTCCCACCTCGCTTTCTTGTTCTTGACTATGAATTACATTTGTGCTACCACATTTTCTAGGTAACTATTGATGTAAGAACACATCACACTATCTGGAAAGAGACAGATTAAGTTTTCCAGAGAGGTTTTGCAAAGGAAGCCAAATTTTCAGGACAGCTCAACAGACTTTGTACTGAGTTGTTCTGAAAACTTGGGAACTCTCAAGGGTGAGGCACTTCTGGAAATCTGAATTCTTTGGAAATCTTGTACCATAACTCAGAAAAAGTGCTACAGGGACCTGTGGCATACCCAGCCCTTTTGCTATCATCTTCTGAGCCCTACTTATGTCTCCACAGCCTCTTCTTTTGTTATACACCATGTCCTCCTTTTTCATCAGTGTATTTAGGAATAACTGAAAAATGTCCATCACAAATTATTTCTTGAAGCAATTTTTATTCATTTACTTATTAGCAAACTACACTGTTTTTCCAACACCAAATGCAACATCTCAGTGCCCCAAACCTGAAATGTTTCACAAGGTCAAGTCTTGCTCTATTTGAAATCCATGCAGCCAGCCCCAGTGATTTGAGAATAGAAACAGCTTGATCTCAAGTCACCAAGAAATGAAAAACTATTAAGATAGGTCTTGAATCTCTAATACTCTTTCCCCCAAAAAAACATAGGAACTTTGAGATGATGCCTCTTGTCTTAAACTGGGATGAAACTAGAAGCCACGTCCACATCTCGGTGGAGAACACTCTCTTGCAGGTTCTCCTCTGAGTTTTCCTCCATTTGGGTGAACCCCAGGAGCCAGTGCTGGGTCACCCTCTTCCTTGCCCTGCCCGCCCAAGTATTTCACCACATCAATGATCCAGAAATGAGCCTGAGGTTTAGGACAAAGAAAAGCATCCACCTCAGCGTGCGAGCCCACAACGGTGCCCCTTGTCAGATGACTATTGAACTGCCACGCCAGCATTTTTTACGGCGGTTTAAAACCCCATCAAGACGGCATCAAACTGCCTTTTACATCCAAACCCAAATGGCTATGGAATGGAGCCCAGAGTGAAACACTAAATTGGATCCTATCAAATCAGCATCAGATCACACAGGCTAAGCGGTAATGAATGGCTCCTAACGATGGAGTTCATCATTATCAAGTAATGACAAAAGATACATAACCATTGAGGTCTCCAGCAGTGCAACCAGCAGCCACCCATCACCTACCCCCTCCTCGCTATCTGTCGCCTGCTGACTTTTTCCTATTAGGGGGAAGCTTTTTTCTGGGGAGTGTTTTTCTCCCGTTAACTGGCAAAGGGTTTCAGGGCTCATTCAGGATAAATTATTCAGTCTAAACAGAGATGCAATAAATCTTAAATGGCAAACAATAGATGATTCTCCCGTTAGACATGCAGAGCCTACAAAACTAATCTCCTGCTAAGCAATAGTATGTCCCACTACAGCTGCTGATGGCAAAATTTACAAGGGCAGCATTTGTTTCCTTATGTGCAGCTATATTTAGATTGCCATAGGGCCTCCCCTTCCCACAGCAACACAAGGCAACCCATCGTTGCATGTGTGAGCTGGTCACCATGGGAGAGAGAGAGGGAAAAAACCTGGCTCACCAGCTCTCAGCTTGGAAAGGACTCGGTCATGCAAACTTTTAGCTGTTTTGCTTGTTAAATAAGGACACTTAAAAGTGAAAGAAAGGCTCGAGCAGCTTGTGTGAGTGAATTAGAATTAGCATGTATTGTTGTGCTGAGATTTAAGCCTCTCACGTAGCTAGACTTGCACTTCTCTTTTTGGAAAGCCTGGTCTTGGCACGGCATCTGTACTGTTTAAAGTCGTTTTACCCACTCTGAACGCAGCAGACCCATCTGGAAGTAGGTGAAGCCTCAAACCTACGGCACTCAAATCTCTGCCCCATCACCCAGGCTGGCTCCTCCTTTTTTTCCTCCACCAGAACTCAAAGCACAGACTGAGTTTGTAGCATCTGGAGGGTGGTGCTGTTCCTTAAGGAAGAGAACCAGCTCAAAACACACAAAATCCCCACCGTGGATCTAGTGCCAGAAACCAGCTGAACTAACACTGTGGCTAGCACAAGCTTCGGACACCAAATGGAAATAGCTGTCGGTGGATCCTCGGCAAGCCACGGTTCCCCTGGCTGAGGACTTGGCCCTCTGTGTTTAAATCTTTCATCGCATTGCACACCCACTCCTTCCTGCCATCTGCCAGGCGCGCCATGCCCTGGGCCAAGTCTGGTGCCGGCTGCTTCTCCCCACGCAAAGCCTTCCCAGTCCAGATATGTCCAAGTGCTTCTGCACACTCCAACTGCTCTCCTCAACCCAGAAAGAAGCCAAGTTGGGAGCTCTGCTGTCATTTCCCCTTCCCCCACATCAGCTGTAGCAGGAGTGAGCAACTGCTTTGCCTTCTCTTTACCTTTCAGGGCCATCTGGACAACCTCAGACCTCGTGCTAAGGGAAATGGAGGAGGGCCAACAGCACCTTCATGATGTCACTAGGGAAGTAAGTTATAGCCTGGAAGCAGGAGGTTTATATACATTCATGAAATACTCAGGGCTTCCTTGCGCTCCTTCATGGCTGCGGAGTCCTCTGGGAGTGACATGGGCTCCTAATGGATGCTGCATTAGCTAATCCAGTGATTCAATTACTTCTAAATACTCTCTGGTGGCAAGGGCCAGTCTTCCTGCTCACTTACTGGAAATAGTTGCTCTTCCAGGGGGGAAGGGAGAAGAGCTTCCATTATAAGAAGCATCCCCCTTTCTTTTCTTTGCATTGTCTTTCCACAGGTAGTGCTCACAGATGGAGGCAGACAGACCTGATATCCAGCAACCTTCTCCCCAGCGGGCCAGACACAAACATGTTCTGGCTCCAGCATCATAAGGGTCGTATGAGGATGGTAGGTTGTACCAGCTCAGCACGGCAACACTCCAGTGGCCACTAGCTTGTGGGAGCTGGTCCATATCCAGGACACAGGGTGAAGCCAGAGGTGCTCAGTCCTGCTGATCCTCAACTCTGTAGGCCTGTGGGTCTAGGACCAGCATCCAGCTGGTATCGGGCATTGCCCCATCCATGTGCTGAATGGTCATCCTTCAGCTGGACAGTCCTGGGTTCAGTTTTGGGCCCCTCACTCCAAGGAGGACATAGAGGTGCTGAACCATGTCCATGGAAGAGTGAAGATGCCGGGGAAGGGTCTAGAGAACAATGCTTAGGAGGGAAGCTGAGGAACTGGAGTTGTTCAGCCTGGAGAAGAGGAGGCTCAGGGGAGACCTTCTGGCTCTCAACAATTCCCTGAAAGGAGGTTGGAGACAGGTGGGTTCAGTCTCTTCTCCCAGGGAACAACTGATAGGACAAGAGGTAATGGCTTCAAGTTGCACCAGGGGAGTTTTAGATTGAATACTAGAAAAAAAATTATTCTCCAAAAGGGTTGTCAGGCTCTGGAACAGGGTGCCCAGAGAAGTGATGGAGTCACCATCCCTGGAGGTGTTTAAAAGAAGCGTGGCACTTACGGACATGGTTTAGTGGTGGACTTGGCTGTTAGGTTTACAATTGGACTTGATGATCCTAAAAATCTTTTCCAGCCTAAATGATTCTGTGATTTTAAGATCACTAGAGAGGATAGCAAAAGTATTGGTACCAGTCTGGACAGATTTCTCTCCAAGCAATCACTCCATGTTACAGAATCACAAAATCCCAGCATGCTGGGGGTTGGAAGGGACTTCTAGAGATCATCTCGTCCAACCTCCCTGCTCCATCAGGGTCACCCAGGGCAAGCCCAGTATCACATCCAGGCAGGTTTGGAATCTCTCCAGAGAAGGAGACTCCACAGCCTCTTCGGGCAGCCTGGGCCAGGCTCTGTCACA
>VWZY01011070.1:40452-59307 GCA_013399075.1 Chloroceryle aenea
CTGTTCTTACCTCAACCCACAAGTTTTCCTTTTTTGTTCTTTCATGTCTACGCCCCATCCCACTGGAGGAGTGAGCAAGAGGCTGAGTGGTGTTTAGTTGCTGGCTGGAGTTAAACCATGGCACATGAGAAAAGAGAGACAGAGTAATGCTGATGCCTGGAGAACAGCTTTTCCCACTCCCTGGAGGTCATGAATTTTCTAAGTTTGAAAAACCTCCAAAAATTTCAGCTTTCCAATTACTCAGGACAGGCATGATAGTGTGTGGTAACTACATCCCCTGAGCCATTTGTTTGCACTGACCATTCTCCTCCTCACCCACCCATGAAAGCACCTGAGGAAACCAGGAACACTTCAGGATGTGCTAGCCCAGCACAGTGAGAGCAGCTTCAGACTCTCCTTGCAGCAGTCCCCTCTTATTTAGGACAAGGAAACTTTTATCCATAAACTCATTAGGGTCCCTTTTGGCTTCACAGGCAACGTCTAAGAAAGAGATAATAGAATGGGATGGAATAGAATACAAGGAAGAAGAAGAAGAAGAAAGAAAAGAAGGAGGAGTATGAGAATAAGAAAGAATAAGAATTGAAGAAGAAAGAAAAGAATAAGAATAAAATAAGAATGAATAAGAATAGAATATTTTCAGTTGGAAGGAACTTACGATGGTCACCTGGTCCAACTGCCTGACCACTTCAGGGCTGACCAAAAATGAAAGGATGTTATTAAGGGCATTTTCCAAATGCCTCTTAAACACTCTCAGACTGACTTGGGGCATTGATGACCTCTCTAGGAAGCCTGTTTCAGTGTTCAACCACCCTCTTGGTAAAGAAATCCTTCCAAATATCAAGTCTGAACCTCCCTTGGTGCAGCTTTGACACATTCCTACATACATTACTGTATCCCAGGAGGAAGAGCTCAGTGCCTCCCTCTTCTCATCCCCTCCTTAGGACGCTGCAGAGAGCAATGAGGTCACCATTCAGGCTCCTTTTCTCCAAACTAAACAAACCCAAAGTTCTCAGCTGCTCTTCACAGGACATTCCTTCCAACCCTTCCACCAGCAGGAGTAAAGAACAAGAGATGAACACAAACCAGAAGATCTTAACACAAGCAGATGTTGGTTGAGAGTATCTGGAGTGGTGGGACAGACATTTGCTGCAACCCAAACCATGAGAAGGCATCATTTTGGGACAGTACTAGTGGGCTTGGACCAAAACCTCACCAAGAGGCATGGTCACACCTTGGATGCCCAGATGTTGGTGCTGCCAGCCCAAGCCCTGGCCCATGTCAATTTGCCAGTGCAGACATAGCCTGGTGCTCCCATTTCAGATTTTTCTTTGTCAGCAGACATAAATGAGACTTTTATACTCCTCACATCAACACACAGCACCCTGTCATCCCATCAGGGTTAGCACAAGCAGAGGAGTCCTGCAGGATGATTCTGAGATGAATCCTAGTGTCTCATTCCAGAGCGAACATGACAGAGGAATTCATGGAAATGTAGCCTCTTTTTCTTAAAAACAACAACAAAAAACACCAATACACAAGAAAAGAAAAACCCAAGCTAGCAGATGCCAAAAGTTGCCAGTGTACATACTTTAATTCAGCCTCTTTCATATATGCTCATTATATTATAATCTTAATTACATGGTTGCATGGGTTTTGTCTGCAGAATTTGGCTCACAGGATACAATGTGCTCATTGAGTCAGGCACCAGGTCTCTCCCTGTCATTCAGTGGATAACCCCATCCCTTATTTTTCTGCACAGTGTACGAGCCTGGCTCAAAAGGCAGTATTATAAATTCCCAATTCTTTTCTCTGCTGATCCCCCATGACAGAAGTTTCACTGGTATGAATGAATTTACTTTCAAAACACTCTCCTGAGATGATGCTGTAGTATGATCCTCTCAGTAAATGCTAGGAGCTGAGACACGAAGATAAAAACCATCTATCCATTATGACTGTTTGATTTGAGCTTGCCATGACCCATTTTTTCCAAAAGGTTAGCCTTTTTTAGAGCTTTCTTTGTTAAATCTCTAAGGTACCATTCATTTTAGTTGCAATTTCAACTATTCAAGATTTTCACAAAGTAGATGGCTTGGTTTCAATGAATGGTCAACAAAGAAGATTTTAGTCCAAATTACTTCTTGTGTGTGTGTGAGGAAGGGACTTTTGTGGTAGTCAGGGCTGAAATAGGGCTGGTCACCAAACAAAACCTCTCTGTTGAATGAGGAGAAATGAATAATCAAGATTGCATCTGGGAAATATATTAATGAATCTGAGATATTCTGCAATGGATAAGGGGGCAAAAATCAGTAGAGTCATGGTTAGGTTGCATTTCTGGAATGGGTTTAGGCCAAGCTTTAGTCCCTGCTCTGATTCTCCTGAAGTTGTTCCAAGTTTTAGTAAAAGATAAATAACTGAAACATTCACAAGAGGCAGACTAATGGGCCAACCTCACCCCTTTGAACTCCTGGGGTTTTCTGTCTTCAAATGACTGTCCAACTTTAGCTGGCACTTAAAACCCATCCTAATCATCATCATAAGCCTTCCTGGTCTACCAAGCTTTTCCATCAAGACAACATTTTGGGACATAATTTCAAGCCAGCTCTACATTTCCCCAAGTCTCAACACTGGCTTTTCTCCCATTCAGTATCTCACCCACTCATCATTTCTCCCTGGTGCTACTGCTGTGCCTTCACATCTCCTCTGCAGCAGTGGAGACAGAACCTGTTTAAGAAGATGGAATTGGAATGGTCTGTGTTGGAAGGGATGTTAAAGATCATCTCATTCCAACTCCCCTGCCATGGGCAGGAGGACCTCCCTTGACCTGCTGCCCACACTCTGTTTCATTCAACTCAATTCCTTCCTTTCATTCTCCATTAAGGAAAAACTACTTTTGGGGTAAATATAGTATATGCAACAGCTTGTGTCCCTTGACCTTAGAGATTATGGTGCTGAGGGGATTATTTAGAAGGAGGGGTCTGGAAAACCATCTCCTTCATGAGATGTCTCCTATGACCATTGTATTTACATATCTCAAGTCCTACAGAACCTGTTCAGCTGCAACTTGATTCTTTTTTCCCCTTTCTGGGCATCTTCTCCTGGATAAGGCCCTGGGGCTGTGCTTGTTTTATTTTCCTGCAGGACCACATAGTTTTCATGGAGAACCTGAAAACAAAAAGCCACCTGCAAACAAAAAGCAACTACTGTCCAGCATTTATTTGCATGTGAACCAACACTGGAAAGCTTTAGGGAAAATGTTATTGATCAGGCTCTTCTCCCCCAAATGCAGATTTCCATTTGCTGTTTTATTTTCCCTGCTCATCATTTCTTTCAAACTCTACCACCCCCAGTGAATGTTGAAGCTGCTTTTGTATAAACCAAGCGATGAAACGAAATTCCTTCGTCTTCCCCTTTTCCATCCTTCCTTGTCACCCTTCAGCTCTTCAACCCTCACCTCTATCTGAGCAGATCAGCCAGTTTAATTTCATAGTGGCCTGTGAAATGGCTGTGATAATCAGATTGTGAGGGCCCATGTTTATCTCACTTGGCAAGTAGCAGCTTAGATAAGCTCTGTGCTGAAGAGATGGGCTCTTTTTGTTTGGGTTTGGGCTGTTGTGATGGGTTTTTTTCTATCAGTCTTGCAAACTCATCCTGAAATCTGAGATGCAAGTTGGGTCCTCTTTGCCTTACAACACGTCACTAGTAATAAAGGCTCAGCAGCCCAAATGAAGAACTTCCTGACAGCTCTGTAAAATATACTGTCTTCGAATTATGCCTTTGGGGACCCGTCTCCCACCTCCCTGCTGTCAAGAGGCTGGTGAACGTGTAACTCCCTGGAAATGAGTCAACAATCCGAGCGGGCAACTGGAAGGAGTTAAAACCCAGTGCTTGCTGGATTTGATTAAAGCCAGGGAGATGAGAGGGAAAAGAAAGAAGTTCCTTTTGTCGCTGCAGTTAACAAATCTGTCTGTGAGCACAGACAGCAGCTGCAGGAAGAGGGCACTTCACACATTGCCCTTTTTTAGGACAGATCACTTTAAACACTTTAGTCACGCTGCTTTAATCATCTTCTGCAAAGCCTGAGTAATCACAGGCTTCTCACGAAACCCTTGTAAGTGAGCCCCTCTAGGCCACATGGTCATGTAAATAAATAATTACATAAAAAATTCTACATTAAGAGGACATTAAGGCTACAAAGAGGAGCTCTCGAAAGTTGGGAGAGGGCAGGATGCCGGTCACCGGTGCCCACGTGGGTACAGGCATTAGGATAAAGTCTCTAATTGCACAGGGGTTGGGGACAGCAGGCTATCATCTGGGCTGCCTCTCATGAGATGCTCCCATGGCCTGGCAGATCACCTTTCTCATACATCTGCCTTGTTACACGCTCGGTACTTGTTTCTTCAGCATTACATTATCTTGAACATACTAATGAATGCAATTAAACGGCCGTGTTTTAGACAGGGTCTGTGAAATTCTTTTGAGAGAGCAGGAGATGTGGGTTTTCACCTATCCCACTTGCAAAGTGAAGCAGGTTTGGTAATAATTCATAAAACTCTCACATTTTTGAAATGGGACAATGTATGGAGACGTGCACAACTTAGAGATGAGATGTGGACAAGGCAATTTATTGTTGTGTTGCAGTAGGGAATGCTTACCGTCAAAAACCTCCTGAGAAGAGGCAGCAGAGCCCCTAGAGATGAGTATGTGCCCATGGCTGGTGAGTCTTTCCAAGGGAAATCCCTGGATTACTTCTCTAAACAACTCAAGGACATGACCTTGAGCAACCTCATCTAAATTCAAAGCTAGATCTAACTTTGGAGTTGGCCTTGCTTGGAGTGGGGAGCTGGACCAGTCACCTCCAGAGGTCCCTTCCTGCCCAAGCTATGCTGTGATTCTGCTCTTTCCTGGTGACTGTGTTGCATCTTCGCCTAATACTTCAGGGTTTACCCAACCTCCATTTTCCCTGACTTATTAAGGGAAGAAAAACTCTCATGAAGATCCCATATAGAGCCCACAACAAAAGGAGGCCATGAACCTGTTGGAGCGGCTCCAGAGGAGGGAGGCAGAGATGATCAGAGGGATGGAACACCTCTCCTACAAGGCCAAGCTGAGAGATTTGTGGCTGTTCAGCCTGCAGAAGAGAAGGCTCCAGGGAGACCATATTGTGGTCTTCCAGTATCTGAAGGGCTCTGCAAGAAAGCTGGGGATGGGGCCTGTTTACGAGAGCTTGTAGCAATCAGATGAGGGGCAGTGGTTTTAAACTAGAGCAGCATAGATTTAGATTAGACATTAGAAAAAATTGCTTCACTCCGAGGGTAGTTAGGCACTGGAACAAGTTTCCCAGGGANATCTCCAGGGGTCCCTTCCAACTCCCATAGCTCTGTGATCCTATAATTCTGTAATTCTAATCCAGTTAGGCAAAGTTTGATTTTTCTGGAAGCGACAAACTCCACCATTTTCACAGGATCAGAGAAGGAGTGGACTGAGTCAGGTGGACTTAGTCAGGTTTGCACTGATGTCAGTGAGATCAGAGGTTAGTCTCAGTGACACAGAGCCAGCAGAGTAGTCCTCAAATTGTCCCTAACACCGTGGGCATCTGGTTTGCTTCTGGTTCTGTCAAACATCTACCTCAGTAGCGCCAGCTCCACAAAAAAATAGAACCAGCAGGAGCCTGACGGAGAGGTGCGTTGGGCTGGAAAGGCTTTCATGAAGGGAGGTGGGGTTTTGTCATCCCAACTTTGAAGAGACAGTGCAGCAGTCAGGTGTTTCAAGCTTGGCTTGTGTCGGCTTTTTTACAAATGGAGCGATGTGAAGAGTTCTAAATGGAGGGAGCTTTTAATCTCTGAGCAAGCTACAAATCGAAGGTGAACCTCATTAACTTGGACACTTTGTGTGTTAAAAATGAGAAGCATTTCACCTAATGAGAAGCTCTTAATAGGTGTTGTTTTTTTGCTAAATTATCATATTAACCAGCACATAATTAACAAGCATTTTCTTAATGTGGTTCTCTACTGATAAAATCTCATTGTCTATAAATCATCAAGCCACTACAGAAAAAGAAAAAAAAACACCAAAAAACCCACACTTTTTAATCATGCTGGGCATTATGGGAAAAAAGAGCAGGACAATTTTAATTGTTGGGGAACCAGAAGGGAAAAAACAAGAATCTGTAATCTGTTGGGGGCATGCATGGGGTGTCTTAAGGTAAGTCAAGCACTTAGGGCTGGTTTTAAAAACACTTTAGAGTACTTATGGGCACTGATTTGTCATTACTGAAATGGCTTTCTCAGATGTGGCAGAAGTTGAAGAGCAAATGCCAGATCCCAGTAATACTTTAGTGAACACTGGGGGGGAGGGAGGTCTTCTAAGAAAAAAAAATTAAAAATAATAGAGCTATATGAGCCAGAGGTAGCTCCAAGTTCCTGATGCCAACACCTTCCCCTTTGCTGGGATGCTTTATGGGGTACTTGACAAACCCTCTCTCCCAAGCACAAATGACTTGTGACTCCTTTCCACTCCAGTGCATCTGCTCAACTCTTCCCTGTCATTTCTACCCTGGCTTCTTGCTGGGAAAAATACCCCCAGTTCAGTACCTTTCTTACAGACACTGCTGGTGTCAATCCAGAGCTGATCAATATCTTGCTCTTTCTGCAGAACAACCATGGAGTCGCTGGCAGCAATTTCTGAAATGTCCTGGTAGCTTTTCAGTTGTACCCCTTGAATTGCTGAATTAATTTCAGCCTGTTCTCACAGTTTTCCTATTTCACAGCTCTGCCTTTCACATCATCTTTGCCCTCTCGTTCTGCAGGGGAATCTGGGTGAGGGAGGATTTTGCAGGGAGCAGAGGTGGCAGAGGATGAGCCGAGCAGAGTGCAAGGCTCCTCTCAGTGTTCCCTGCCCACGTTTCCCCAACACCTGCATACTGTGCTAGCTCAGAGTGACACGGCATCAGTTTTCTTCTTGGTGTCTCCAACTGCTTGCTGCTGGGGCTGTGGGCTCTGTGCCAGCTGGCCCTGGGTCAGAGAAAGTTGTGCATGGATAGGAAAGTCAGAACAGTGAGAAAAGAACAAAACTCTATGACCCAGCTCAGAAGCAAAGAGATAAAAGTAAAACAGAGACAAAAACTTCAAGCCCAAACTGTTCTAGGGGTCTGGGTGTGGGATATAAATACTTCATTTCTAGATGATAATCCATAGCTATCCAGAAGAGTCCAGCTGCCTTCATGAATACTCATGAGGCTGTGGGCATGGAAATAGACCTCAGATCTTTCTGCTGTCGTGGAAAGTCATCAACCACCTGAATGAAAGGAGACTCCCTTCCAGCGGCCAGCAGTGGCAGAACTCTGATGTGTGCATTGCTCAGCAATCCTCAGCCCATCCAACAAACATGCATGAACCTGTGCCTCAGAAGACCTCAGAAAATGAGCTTAGATAGACCAGCATCCATCACATCTTTAAGATATATAACCCATTCTAACATGGTCAGAAAGGAGCATTAGGAATATTCTGATATCCCAGCTCCTTTCCATCCTTCTCTATTTGATGAGGCAAGAGGCAGAGCACCAATTCAGCTAGACCCAAAAAGCCTCTAATTCTTTGTAAGCCACATCCTAAGAGGGAAATGCTGAAGAGCCCCCAGGCAGAGAGGAGCCTGGGTAGAGACTGGTGAGGCAGAATTTGGCTCCTGCAGGCTGGAGATGTGAGAAGCAAGAGCTCGGTTTCACCGCAGGACTTTTGCATGGGAGGTTGACAGAGGATGGCTCTTCCTTGGCACACCTTGTGCCACCATGCTCTGGACCAGCACTGAGTCAGTGGGTGCTGCTCTGCCTCTTCCCAGCTCCCATGAAAAAAAGACAGACAGGACTGGGGAGACAGCATGAGGTGATAATGGGTGAGGGTGGAAAATAAGGGGAGTAAGGAAAACAGCACGCTCGGCATGATCGCGTGCACTGTACACACATCAGGCCCCAAGCAAAGGCCCTTGGCACTTGCTTTTATACCCAGCAACACAAGGACTTGTTGGAGGTAACTAAAGACCACCAGCAGCCTTCATCCAGAACTCAAACAGTGGAAACTCTTCCATTAATGCTCCCTCCCTGCCAGCTCCTCTCTTTTTCTTCTTTATTTTATCTCTAGGTTACGGCCAGCATCTTGACTGGAATTACCTCAGGCTGCTGCTGAACCAGCTCTGACCTCTGCTGCAAATGTTTTTGGGGCAGAGTGGCTGACGATAGAGTCCTGGCTGATCAGTGTGAGCCATACACTCTGGCCCTCTCCTCCCTCCAGCCAGCAACATGATGGGGTGGGGAGGGGGAGGCTGGTTTGGGCTGTTACAGTAAATTTACTCCTTGATTTATAGGAAGGGAAAATCCATTTGGAATCTAAAACTGCTATTAGCTCCTTTTAGTGTGCATGTGTCTGCATGTATATAATATATATAATATAAACCCTTATAAAAAAATAAAACATAATAAAAAGGGGAGGGGGAGGGGTGCTTGCAAGCCTTGCAGGCACAAAGCGCTGGAAATGTGCAGCAAGCTTTATAATTACCATGGCATTTCCACTACGTTTGGCCACAAAAGCTCTGAATTGAATTGCTTAGCATCCCTCCACGTCTCCCTTCGACTCTTCCTTGCATCACAAAGCTCGAAAGCACCATTTGAAGTTTCAAAAGGAACATTTTTGTGAATGAGATAATCAGCAGCAACTAATCGGCCACCAGCCCCCTCCCTGTAATTCCTGCACCTCCAGCGAGGGAACAAAGCCATGTCCAGCTAATCCCCTTGGGTCATGCCTTGAAGTGTGTTGCATGGGCCCTGTGGCAGAGGAAGAGGAGAGAAGGATTATGCTGTCAAGAGCTGCCCTGCATCTGTGCTCTTACATCAACCGTTATGCATAATTCCAGGTAATGGACTCCAGGGGTCAGGCTGTGCAGCAGGGAGCTGTTTGGGACACTCGGGTCCCTATTCTGATGGTACAGAGGTGACCCTATGGACCAGCAATGCAGAACTCATGTGGGAAAGCACCCACTGCCCCAAGCCCTGGAGCCCTGTGCCCTGCAGATGGGACAGGGTGGGCAGTACACCTCACCCTTGAGACTGCCATCTCCTCCATCACTTGAGGAAAGGTCTTAACCACCAGTTATATGCTGGCTAGGAGGAGAAATCCCTTTCCAGCCCATGAATGGTGCCAGGCTGCTACACTGAGACTTGCAAGACCAGGGGAAAAGGATAAATGGGACCGGTGAGGCTGTAGCCTTGTGCTCAGAGTAGCTGAGGGGAGGGAGAGGAGCTGTAAAGGGGTCTGGGCTGCTCATGTGTTTCACCTGCAGAGCCACTGGATCAACCTAACAGCAAACCCCAGAAACTCTGAAATCCCCTAATTCCTCATTGCTACAGAAGGAGCAAATACTGTGTGGGGGAAGGTGAGCAGGAGCAAGCGTGTGGTCACGTGTGAGTGTGCACACAGGCACGCCTGCAGTTGGCAAAGAGCACGTTTCTGACCCAGTGGCTCACCCCACATCATCTGCAGGAGGACATTTGCTGATAAAAACAGACTTGGAGCTGCCTCGCTGAAACAAACACTTGGGGGTGGTGAACATCGGTCCCTGAGATCTAAACTTCCTCTGCTCTTAACGGGCTGCACCTCAATCATAGAGGCACAAAGCTTCATCCCCCTTCCTCCAAAATGCACCCCAGAAAGGAGCAGCTGTTGATGTGACCCAGCCAAATCAGGAATCTCTCTCACACTGACATCCTCCCATCCATACACGCTCATTCCTGCTCTGTGACTCTCCAAAGGGAGCCATCACTCTCTTCAAAATGCTCTCCTGTAGTCAGTGGTGATAGGCAATGTAATAATACCTTTTATTGGGTCAATACATCAGCTGGAAAACAGAAGCTATTCCTTTCTTCAGATGATGGCCAAAGAGTGACCTACGTTGAGTGTGCAGGCTGGTATATTACAGCTGTTAGGCTGGCCCGATAGGCAGGATGGTATATTTACCTCTCTTCGTTTGTCTCCTGGTGCTTTATTGCATTTCCTCTTTTGTGAGCAGCCTTAATAAAACATCTTTCTGAAGAGTTCTCCACTGCCTAGTAAATATCCTCCCTCATCTGCCAGCTTAGATAGGAATCAGTCAATCAGAGGAGGCCCCTTGGGATGCCAGGGTGCATCATTCAAGGTTAGGGACCAGACAGGCAGGTGATAGCAGGATTGCTATGGTTCTGCTAGGAATTAACACACACACATACACGGTTTCTTGCTTGAGAAGTAAAAAGAAAAGTGGATGGGAGAGTCCTCCAAAGATGGGAAAGGTTTCATCTCTCATCCTCAGCAGGGTTTCTTTAAACAGCCTGAAGGAAAACAGGCAGCCCTGAAACCAGCCATCTGGGTGGCATAGTATGAAGAGCTGTAACACAGCAGAGTGCCTTGGGCTCTCCTGCCAGAAGACATCAAGATCTAGCCATAGATTGAGGGGTATGGCACATGTAATGACTTGGGGAACCTTCCTGTTGAGAGAGAGGTCAGGACCAAGGTGTAATATCTCTGTGGGCAAGGCTTGATGGTGGCTTGTTTTCTTAATACTGGTCAGGAACCACACAAAATGTTTTTTCTAGCTGGCAAGCCAAAGGGTGGCACCAGCTCAGTGGGTGCAGGACCTGTCTGGTGTGAATCCAGCCTGGCTCTTCTCAGTGCCAGAGCAGGTGACAAAGCATCTTCCCCCCCCCGGAAAGAGTTTCATCAGTGATAAAGCCCTGACAACAAGGTTTTATTGCTGCCTGTGCTTCCCAGCTTTGCAAGCATCTCTCCTATTAACTCTTCAGTGTCTTCCAGAAAGCAAAGAGAGGAATCCAAAAGGTTAATTTGTTGCTCCATTATTAACACATTAAAATGTCAATACTTGCCTTCGGTGGCCTGCTGTGCCAGATGGGGGTGTGGAAGCTCTCACGTTAAGGAAGCTGCAACCATAAGTAACAATGACCTTTTAATTGGCCCATTAGAAGGTTGAAGCTTGGCCACCACACTGGGTGAGTTCATGAAGCAGTTAATCCATTTAGCAGAGTGTGGACTTCTGGAGAGGATGTAAGTGGTGTGGTTGTTGTATGAGCTGTGTTGGAGAGTCATTAAAGGGTTGCTTTCTGTAGGAAGAGTCTCATTTTAACAGCATTAGCTCCCAGCTCTACCAGGCAAGCCCTTGTGAATTATCCTTCACTGAAGCTGCAGCTATAGATTTCATCTTATGGTTTCCTATGTATAATAAATGACAGCTCTCAGACATCCTAGAAGAGGGCTTCTAACAGCAGCTGGCACACAGGAGGAGATGATACATCCAGACTCAGGAGTGAATTAAACCCCAGCTCTCTGCAGACAGCTCCTCTCCAGCTGGACAGAGGTTGTGGGCAGGCTGCATTTCATCATTTGGCTCCTTGCACACTGACCAACAGCAGGCACAGACTGCAAGTGTATATCCAGCACATGCTTCCACCTGTAGCTGGTGTGGACAGTGAAGCTGGCTCTTGGCCAGCTGGTCCTCACACCTCTGTCACCATGTCCGTGAACAAGCTGACCTGCTTCTCTGCTGGTGCCAAGCCTGCCAAAGGGGGATTTGGTTACAGAAACCCCTGCCAAATTCTCTCCTCTAACATGGAGTTCACAGCCTCGTGCAGGATGAGACAATAGCTGATTCAGAAGGATGTGGGATTAGGTCAGGGAAGGAAATAAGGCTGCAAGAATGAAAGGAAGGCAGGGTCCATGTTTTCCTGTCCTATGTGGTGGGGATGGTTATCAGGGGAAGAATAAGAAGGGTCATCCATTAATGCATATGTGTTTTAAGGCCCTTCAGTGGTTAAAAGCCACCAAGAAATACTAAAGTCAGAGGACATGACTTGGAGCTCCAGGTTGTTCTCTGTATGGTGAGTAAAGGGCTCTGCCCAATCATGCAAAGGGGCTCCAAAAGCCACACTCCTGCAAGGAGTCCCTCAGCACAGGCTTGTAAGTCTGGCCTCCAAGAACGCCCACAAAGTCCTTCATGGAGATAGCCCCCACGATGGTGAAAATGCAGTTGTGAAGGCCAGCACGCAGGGCTTCACCAGTGCGTGGGCTAACATGCTGCAGAGAGAGAACCTGAGTCAAACCTCAAAGCCAAAGGCGTTGGTTCTGCTTCCTTCCCCTGTCTGCCTGCCCTACTTTTCCTTCTGCTGGATCCACACCGGGCTGCTGTCTCCCTCATCTTCCAAAAATTATTCTACAAACTTCAGGGGACCCTTTAAAACCTTCCTCACAATCCTCTACATCTCCACAAAGACCTCTAATTACCGAGGAAGGGTGAGGGTGGGTGGTAGTGCTGGGCCAGGAAGGACAATTAGACCACAGCGTTCCTCTGTGAGGCTGCAACCTGGCAAAGCCCTACAAGCCCTCTGCTGAAAAGGATGGGAATTGTGATGTGGAGATCTAAAAGGCTGAAAGCTCAGGCTGTGGAGGTGCACAGCCAGTGGGACAACCACGCTGGTCAGGTGGTGCAAGGTTACACCAAGAGACAGAGCTGGAAAGAAGACTTGAGCTGCCCATCACTTGTCCTGTCGAGCAGGGCAGTGGGATGTGCTGCCCCATCTCTCCCAATCTCCATCCGCTCATCCTTGCACACTCCTGTATCTCCAGGTTCCTTTTCCCCAAAGCAGCTGATCATCGTGCTGCCACGACCTCCTGCCCCAGCCTCATCTGTACGGAGAAACCAACCTTTGTGCTCAGCATCAGCCCACATTTGTGCCTTGTACACAGAAGCATCTTTGTGCCCAAGCACTGACCTTTGACTTGGCTCCTGACCTCAGCAGATTTGATGTGTCCGACGCTATTTGTCTTGCCACTGGCTGGGAGGAAGAACGGGAGAGGAGGGTGGCACTAGACTGTATTGCTAGAGCCTAAAACCAAGTTCTGGACTTTTTAGAACCTGAGATAGCCAGAGACTGGGAAGAATCATAGAATCATAGAATGGTTTGGGTTGGAAGGAGCCTTAAAGATCATCTGGTTCCAACCCCCCTGCCATGGGCAGGGACACCTCCTGCTAGAGCAGGGTGCTCAGAGCCCCATCCAGCTTGGCCTTAAAAAAAGGAAACTAGAGAAGGTCTGAAGGTTTACTGAGAAGGTATGGACCTTCTTCATCATCACATCACAGCTCTCCACAGCACAGCCTCCTCTTCTTCCTCACAGGTTAAATCCAGACCCCACACGTGCATCTTATTCCTCATCTCTGGGGACACTGGTGTTACTGGTGTCCCCCCAGCTATTGCTCCTGTACACCTCAATCTCTGCCCATCTCCTGTCCACCTCCCACCAGCTGGTCTCCCTCTTTCCCTGCCCCCTCTCCTCTCATCTGAGGATTAAGAATCAAATTCAGTTTATTTCTAAAGAGCTACCAAGTCCCACATCTCCTCCAGCTCCTGCCCTTGCCAAGTCTCAGCTGTTACAGAGACCTGCATTCAGAGTGTTGTTGTGGGCATAAATGAATTGCAACAAATTCAGGCAACAGTGTATTAGTAGTAGTAGTACATGGGTGATGCTCACCGTGCCAGGATCCTTCTGACTCCCACAGTCAAGGGCACCAGTCACCTCCAGGAGAAACGTAGTGTTGTCACCATGAGTCATCACCATCCTAGGTGGTCTTTTAGGGATGGGAGGGACGTTCATCTAAATCCTAATGTAGAAGACTGGAAAAATATATTAACTTCCATTATGTATGAAAGACACATCACATCCACTACATCCAGGCTCCTGTCAGTCAACCACAGGCAGCCTATGGGTCCCGTCAGTCTGTCCTAGCACGCACTGGGAAGACTCTTGAGCATTGCCACTAGGGCAGGGAGACCCTATGTTGAAGTTTCCTGTGATTATTACCTTCCTGCCT
This sequence comes from Chloroceryle aenea, assembly GCA_013399075.1. Taxonomy (NCBI): domain Eukaryota; kingdom Metazoa; phylum Chordata; class Aves; order Coraciiformes; family Cerylidae; genus Chloroceryle; species Chloroceryle aenea. The sequence continues at coordinate 54,352 of VWZY01011070.1, forward strand.
TCAAGAGACCAGGGCTTGCCTGGTCATATCTTGATATCCACCTTTCCATTTTGATAACCAGCTGCAGCCATATTTCAGATCATTTAGAACACGGGAGGACAAAGCTGGTCACGGTCCCAGCCTGGCTGGAGTGTGCTCTCCCCAAGGCTGGACCTAGGCAGTGGTCTGACTCCACTCTTGAGCCCACAAAGGTCAAAAGACTCACAATTAGAACTCGTTTAAAGATCCAGATACAAGATTAATTTGACCGACAAAAGCCTAATTGGTTTCAGGACTAATTAAGTACATATACTTGGCTTTGCTTAATCAGTGAAATTTCCAGTGGCATTAAAATGTCTAAGAATACAAATCCCCTGAGATTTAAAGCAAATAGTTAAAATCAACTTAGATCCAATTATCATATAAATCACTAATGACCTGGGTAAATTGGAAGCTCTTTGGCTCAGCCCCTAGGGAAGAATAAACCTGATAAAAATGAACGTGCTACCTGGATTAATACACAGGCTCAGGGGAATTCACCACAAATATTCCAATAGGACTTTTTTGGTGACATTATTATTCACCATAAAGTGCCTATATTTCAAAACAAACAGTTTTCACAGGAAGGTTTTGAAGAAACTTTCAATGGGAACTTTCATTTCTTTCTGCTCAGCATCCAAAGCTCTATTCACTCAAGAATAGCCAATTATCCATCACTGGGAACATTCCTGCTGAATATTTTAACTGGAGGGCAATTAGTTATTTCCAGTCCCTTCCTGCACTCTGCTTTTCATCTTGCTCATGGTCACAGGCTGATATCCCATTTATAAAAAGAAAAAAAGAAGGTGATTAAAGACTGGTTTTGGTCTAATGAAAAAAAAAACAACCCCGACTTGCAAATGTTTGCTACATGCCCTGAGATAATCAGATCTAGTTTTCTAAATTAATCAATTACATGAAAACAGTGGCAGGCAAAGAACACCAGGTATCTTCCTTGGGCTACTTCAGTTGTCAATTGAACTGTTCAAGTTTAGTTTTCCAAATCTGAGGAAAGAGCACAAAACCATCAGGGTGACTGAAGCCACTAGGTGGATATAGAAGACACCAGACAGCAAACACAGAAGAGATACTATTAGTAGTAAGATTTTTTTCACTCACACTCATTTTCAGGTACAGGCTACAGGTGGTTGTCAGAAGACCTGATCTCTACTTCCCTCCTAGACTGTCTCATCTTCATCTGTTTATTTTGCCAGCCCAAGTTCCAAGCTTCTTCTCCATTCATGGGAATCTTACACTTGGAAAAAGCAGTAAGTGAAGAAAAAAGGAAAAAAGATGATAATTAAATCTGTGAATAATACATGAAATATAGATTTATATATCCCCTAATTACATATCCTAGCATTTATACCTGCCAAACTGCAGTAGACATTAGGAAGGACTGCCAGTAAATAAGCATTCAAAGCCTTCATCTCCTGACTCCAGAGTTTAGCCAGGAAAGACTCACAGTCAGAATCCCTCCCATTCCAGAGCACTTGCTTTGCTGTGTGATTTCCTAATGGCCCAGCAAAGAGTTAATCTGAGTGTCACAAAGCACAAATGAGAGACGAATTACCAGTAAATACCTCACCCACAGTGGAATAAAGTGATTAAAGAAATGTCCTTGGACCTTTGCCTGTGTCTTACAGAACTACAGAAAGAACAATATTAACGTGCACTGATCATCCCAAACATGAAATTAAAGCTGTGGTCCCTCCTCCTCAAGTGCTGGTTACAAAAGCAGCTTCTGGAGAGCTCTGTCTGAACCTATGTTTTGGCCATGCCCTTTTATTCTAAGCTCCTGATCATGGAGGTCTGGAGGTCTGCAGTCTCCTGGATTGTGTTGTGCCCATCAATCAGTGACAGGAGGTACATTAAAGTGGATAGCCAACTGCATTGCTGTGGGATGCAAGAGGGGTCTGCTGTGTCAGAAAGCCCTCCCAAAAGACACACCAACTTGACCATGGGACCTGTTTTTTAAAAGAAGGTGCACGTTCAAGCCACACAGGGCAATTTATGGTTGACCAAAGAACCCTCGTGAGACTCATTTGAGAGGCAAGAAAGAACGCCACACACTCCTCCCCTTCATCAACACCCATCCTACTCCTGCTTTGTGTTGTTTTGCTTTGATACGTGCCCAGGAAATCTCTGTGTGCTTAAAAACTTAGGTACCCAGATGAGGAATTCCTTTCGTTGTCATTTCCTGTCATAGAGCACTTCAGTGCTTGAGATGCATCCTGGCACTTCTCCTTTGTTTGTTTGCTTTTAAAGAAGTGCTTAGGAAACAAAGTAGAAAACAAAGGAACTCCACATTCCTCCTTGTTCACCTTCTTACTCCTCGGGAACCACAAAATTACTCTAAAATAAGGACTAAGCCTCAGCAGCTCATCATCCTTCCTTTGCTCTCACATGATTAGGAGGCTCAGTAGAGGTCAGAGTACAGTCCTTGTGAAGATAAAGCTGCTCACAGAAATTTAAGCCTGTGGCTAAATAAAACTCAGATTGAGTCACTCAAACCCTTGTTCCTGAAAATGTCCAGCAGCACTGAAGTCTTGTAGGGATGTAGAAGACATCAGGGTGAACTTAAAGGTGCATGAGGTAGAAGGAGGAGGAGAGGCTGAGCAGGGCAGTGGTGGAAATAAACGCTGGTCTCTGCACTGGGTTTGCTGTTTTTTTCCATCCTGCCTGGGTAAAGGAAATCCAGGGAAAAAAATTAATATGTCAGGTCCTCAGAAAGCCAAAGGCAGCCTCTTGCAAGGCAAAACCTGGTCCAAGCATAGGCAGAACCATGAGGGATGATTATTACCACGGTCACAGCACTGTGAAAGCAATTTACAGTGCAGTGTATTCAGGAACTGTAGAGTTGTTTTGGCTGGAACTTGGTAACTTGGTGTTAATAGGTTTGGACTAACACCAGGGTAATCAATACTCATGCACCAAGTTACTTAGGTAACCTGATTGATCACCCTGATGTTAGTCCAGAACAGCACCGTGTCCAAGTCTGGAGAATACCTCTACTTCTTTGCAACCACCAAGTCAGCTGCACACAGACAGAGTGGGATACACACGTTTTACATTCAGTTTGGAAAACCACATCCTTCCTCACGTGCCATGTCACATTTGGCCTGGAGAGTTTGCTTTCTCCTGGGGAATCATGTATCTGTCTGTAGTTGGTTCATGAGATAAAATAGGTCAGATCTTGTTTCCCCCCCAGGGTTCTGATTTATCTTTTTTTTTTATCCTTGTGCTGGAAAAACCCTCCCTGGTATCCCAGGATAATGATCTTGGGATTTCCCTGCCTGTACTGCAGGATGAGCATCCACCCACGCATCTGCCTGTGTCTACTGGTTTACTCAGGTTCTTTATCCCCAGAATTACATCACTCGGGATGGAGAGGCTGGAATTTGCTCTGCTGGCTGCAATTCATCCAGCAAACCCCAGAATTTCCAGAGGAGGCTCCACGTCCAGGGCAGCTCTGCACCCTCTCCCTCCTTGCCGGAGCTACACCGGAGTCAGTGGGCTGCTGAACCATCCCCATCTCCTCCATGGAGTGTAAATATTGGCGAACAAGGATTTGACTGTTGCTAAGCTACAGGGGGCCGATCAGTGCAATGCAGAACTGTGCAAGCTCAGGTTCCTAACCTGTGGGGTGAGGAAAGGGGGCTGGCTGTGAGCGGGCGAGCGCCTGGGACACGCTGCTCACACCACACTCGAGGTTGGGAACACAGGCTGCTGCATCATGATGCTGAGGCTTAAAAGCCCCACTGGGGATGGGCAGCATGAGAAAGCAGGGAAGGATGCTTGAAGATGTGTCTTTTAAGATGATGAGGGCTTTAAAGAGCTTAGCCCCTTGCTGTAAAAACGAAATCAAATACTGTTATGTAACTCCCAACTCCTCTAAAGCTTCAAATGCATCCCTTGAAATTAAAAGGAAAAGAAAAAAAAAGTAAAACAGAAAAAGGAAATGTTTTAATCTGGAAACCCCCTCAGCCATCAAAGCATTTCACTGGAAAAAAAAAACAAACCAAAAATCCAAAGCAAAAACCATCTAACAAACAACACATCAAGCAAAGCAAATAAAACCCACACCCTGATCAGAGGCAACGTGCAGTAGAGTCAAGCTGGGACCCTTCACCCCAGACCCTCACCAGTGTCTCCCCAAAAGTGGCTTGGAGACCACTGATGCTGGGGTAGACCCCTGGGTGCCTGACTGCAATTTTCTTGTGGTGGGGGATTTTTTATAACTTCTTTTCCCACCACTACTACTTAACAAATAAAATGTAATCAATACTGGGGGATGTTGGGAACTGTGTCAGAAAGTCAAGCCTGGTTTGTGTGCAATGGGTGCAGAAGGCAACAGTGTCCCTAGCTGCCATAAGGGCAGTGGTGGGTATGGATCTCCTAAGCAAAGGGTCTGCAGAGGTTGTAGGACACATGATGGATATCATGCCTCTTTAACCCAAGAAGAGAAAACTGACAGCATCCTCAGTTTCTGGAGCAACAGGGTATGTTGCTAGATTGAAATACCCACCTAACCCAGGAACAGAACATGCACCAGGGACAGAAGATGCACCAAATGAGCACCAAGTGCTCTGGGCTCTTCCTGTCCAGCTTCTTTGTGAAGAGAGGGAAAAAACAAAACTGGTCTCATGTAAGAAAATGTTTGTGTTCGTCAAAAGGTATCAGCAAGGAATGTGAGGATGTGATTTGCACTAAGGAGTTCCCACTCCAGTAGCTGGTACCTCCAGGATGCTGTTAGAGGCACCTTTAGCACAAATATGGATGAACACCCTGCTTTTGTTCCGTGTTTAATAGAGATGGGGACAAACAGGGATCACAAGCTGCAGCAACACAGAGAACTTAAGAGGGAAGGTGATTCTGCCCCTCTGCTCCCAGGGCTCTGCTCTGGGGAGACCCCCCTGCAGTGCTGGGCAGCTCTGG
>VWZY01011070.1:77512-98906 GCA_013399075.1 Chloroceryle aenea
GTGTCCTGCTTGAGGTCCACAGCAGCAAGTGGGGAGACGGAAGAAGTCAAAGCCTGATGAAGGACTAAGAGGCATGTGAGCAGAAAGAGGGGTGGCAAATTAGGGAGGCAGAAGAGGGGGCAAACTGAAGCTCACTCCAGAACTGCTGCTCTAAAGGCAGGAATTGTCCACAGTGTGGACAGTTTAAAGTCTACGCCCCGTTTGCCACAATTGGCATCCCCCAAGCTCAAGCCCCGTGCACTCGAGATGCTGCTACCTACGATACAGGAGATCTTTGAAGAAAACAACCCCTCAAACGAAGCCCGAAACACAGTTGGAACAAAGCAAGACTGACTCCCATTGCTCAAGGCTGTCAGGAAGGGGAACCGATAAACATTTGGCAATAACAGAGACCTTCCCTCCCCGACACAGCTCTTCTCCGGATTTTACAGAATCATCTGGCCTTAAAAACGTCTGCTTTTCCTCTGCGCTGCATTTCGCTGCCAATTCTAAGTCTGGCAAGGATGGATCTGCCAACTTCTCGGCGCTCTGTTACAAAAGAGAACATTATAAAGGAGAATTTGTGAGTTAGCTGATTTGTAAACACTACAGCAAGTCACCGTGTAAACATGTCGCTCGTGTCCCTATTATTTCTCTCAAGCAGTTTACCTGGCACCTGCCATTGACCTCCAGGATCCTCCTCTCTACTGATACTACAGTGGCTTTGTGTGCTAAAGATAAAACCCCCCAAACCAAACAATGCAGCTTCTTTTTGCAGCGTTAAAAAGAATAAAATAACCTTAATGAAACAATACTCCCAAAGCATCTTGCTAATTAGGAGAGACACAGGCAGTATTTTGGATATACATGAGAACCGCGGTGCGCTCGCCGCTCTACAGTAGGATGCAGTTCCAACATGGCCAGTTAGATAAACAGCTAAATAAATAAATGGCAGGAGGCTCTAGACAACGCTGCTCATTTCACACTGTTGCTATTGTGTCAAAGAACCCGTGTGTAAGATCGCCTGGTGAGATGAACAAAGCCAATGACACGGAAGCGGGCGGTTGCGTAACGACGTTTTGCAGTTGGGGGCCTTTTCATTCACAAGTACTTCCCAAGAAAGGCAACTCTGGTGGGGAATGAATCACAGCACACGGTCACGTGGGATCCTTTAGGTTCTGTGATGGAAAACAGTTCTATGTAAGTATCACCAGTCCTGAAACCAAGGTTGGTTATGCATAAAAGCCTTTGCTGTAAAGCTTCAGCAATAACATCTGCTGGGAAACCATGATTGACACAGCAGAGGGAACACCATCCGCCTCCGAGAGGTGGGAAGAGAGACAGACTGAGACGTCAATCTTGTGCATAAAATATATTTATTGTTGGTACAGAGCGAGGCATGTTCGTCAGTACTTGGGAGGAGTGAGGAGCACAACAGAATCATTTCATGTAAATAAAGGCCATGTGACATCATAAGTGGTGGATCGTTACCATCATTCCAGCAGAAGGCCCGGGGAGAGACTGCATTAGGTTACATAATTTGTGAAATAAATTAAAGCTCAATTTACATCACTCTACGGTGTAAGGACAACTTTAATAGGAGCAACAGATAGAGGCTGGGTGGTGAGGAGCAGCTGACTTGCCCCCAGAACACCAGCAGGTCCCAGCACACCGAGTGTTACGTACCCGTGCCTTTGATGGCGAGAAGTTTTTGAGGAGATTCTGCAATGAAATAGCAGCATTTGAAGGATATTTCCCCTTTCGAAGGTCAGTGAAAGGCTCTTTTCTTTTCCTTCCTTCAATCACCCATAAGTGGGTTTTACTAAGATGGAACAGTATCTTTGGGTGTACGATTTCTGATGCAATAAGATACAGGTCTTGGCTTTTCAAATGGTCACGCTGATTGAGTCGTGATGGCTGCTGCTCTTGAAATGGCTCTTCCAGTTCTTCTCTTTATTGGTCTGCCCTGTAAATGGGCTGTCATATCATTCTTGGGGAAAAAAATGCTCTTCTGCTGAAATTAGAGTTGATGGTCTTGTGCTTGATTTGGACAATGCCTTTATCCTCCTCTCCCAAGCATGCTCTGCTAAGAAAATGGTTGGGGAGGGGGAAGAAGAGAAGGAGAAACAGATATTTCAGTAACTCAGAGTCATTCCAGAGACACCCTGCAGCTTGGCTACAATTCCTTCCCGGGATTTGCAATTTTAAAAATAAAAATAGAGAAAGAGAAACATTGTCAACATCCACATCATCACAGAGACACGTCACAGAAGCAGAATGAAGCTCTTTGAGGACTCGACAAGCCAGCCATTTGGGGGCCTGAATTGCTGCAGTAATGGTTCCTTTTCATCCATCCTAATGCTGTCATGGCTCTAGTGCTATGGTTAGTGAGGAAATTGAGACATCTGACCTTGAAATAAAATAAATCCCATTCCCAGCAAATACATATTCAAGGAGATATATCTTGAAGTCCTGCAACACAAACTATCTCCCCTGCCTACCTCCTTTCCATATTCTGAGTCATAATCAACAACTTGATAGCCTGAACATGATGCACTTCATTGCCCAGGGCAGGGGGGGAGTCCATGTGATCCCTGGAGGGGTTTCCAAGCCCCCCATGGAGCTGTGGTGCTGAGGGCCAGGGGTCAGTGGTGCCCTGGCAGTGCTGGGTTAAGGGTTGGACTCAATGATCTTAAAAATCTTTTCCAACCTAAGCAATTCTCTGAAACACCACCTCCTGTGCACAGCCAGGCCACCACAAGCTGGAACTATAGGTCTGTCAAGTAGTCCAAGAGTTACTCCTGCCACACTAGAGAGCTCTGCCATCAAGATCTTGCCTCCTCAGACTGGCCCTGGCCTCTACCATGAAAATGCAGACTTTCCAGGACAGAATGCCTACTGCCATGATCCAGAAATAAAGGGTCTGGAGGAATGTGCACATGTACAGACAGCAGTTGCCTAGATCACCAGAGAGAACAAAAGCTGGGATCTAATAGGCAATGGACAGGCTAGGCAGTTAAACCAGGCTGGAGACCATCTGTGCTCACTGAAGGACTACGATGTTGACTAAGGCCATCTGTTCTTGCCTACAAACCCCACAAAATAGGGCCAGCAGTAATTATGAGCCTCCTTGTAAGAAATGGTAGGAAGGGATTTGATAATTTTTAGGGCTTATGTGAAGAAGAAGCCCAAATGTAAACCTTGAAATCTTACAGGAGACCTACAAACAGCTGATTCAAAGATCTGAGCCAGGCAGGGCACGTTGTCTTGTGAATCTGGACTGTACTGTCAGAGGCACAGAAGTCAGGGCTCAGGAAAGTGAAAAATCAAGGAATGACAAAGCTGTCATCACGTGCATCAAGAAAGAACCTGGTGAACCATTCAACCAGACCAAGCAGTGTTTCTGCTGGGATTAAGAGGGGTACCAAAGAGCAGGGTGGTGTGTAGATGAAAAGATGGTAAAGTCCTCACGATCACAAGTGTTCTCCAGAATCCACAGCAGAGAAGCACACGCCGATGAAATAAAGGGAGTGGGTTTTACGCTCCCCTAGGTGCCACTGCAAACAAAACTAAGGGAACTTTGATTAGTTCACAAAATCTCCCATCTCCATTTGACAGCATTCCCCCAGAGATTTCTGTAAACCTGATGAAGGCCACTTTACCTGGAAGACTCTTTGCAGTGGTATTACAGAAACTTGCTCGAAGCCATCACTGGGCTGAATATTAACTTTACATAAATTTAACACTGCATAAGTTAACGTGGGAAATTCCCCAAAGATCTGAGGAAAAAAAATGTGTTACTTTTATTTAGTGTCCTAAGGAAAGAAATAGCAGGTATTTGTTCATCACATGCATATTTCTGCCCATAAAATTTCATCTTCAGATAATTGAGAGTGTCCTGGGGCTTGGTTTTGTTACATTTCGGGGGCTTTTTTTTTCTTTACTGTTTTTTTTCTGGCTCTTGCCATTTAATATCACCTACAAACGTACTTGATGTATTGAAATTTCTTTCTTCTTGTGGCTTTTTTTTTTTTATATTACCCCAACGTAGGTGTGAAGGGAACCTGCTTTGACTCTTCCATAATAAACTTCCTTCAATCACTTCAGTGTTCAATGGTGGCCATGACAGAAAATGCCTTTTTATTGCAGTTTCAGTCCAGTATTTCCAGCTATGCTAATTTAACATATTTTTTTACTAGATTGGAAGATGGTGTCTAGTAAAACCACTGGAGGATGAGGCTAAAATAACTGTTTTATTCTGACTAGGATGCACGCTGAAGGACCCCTCTATCCTCCAAATTACAATAATGGTTACAAGGAGGCTGAAGGGTAACAATTTGTAGCCAGGCTGTCAGACACCAGCAGCTGTTGGTATCATTCTTTGAAGTACTTTCAAACCTGCCCTGCCTGCAGAGACTTGCAGCCCTCTGAAATTCAATGGTTTAATAGGAAACTAGTGCACAGGCTTCATTAAGCCCCGGACTAGTTGTGTTTCCATCTAGGAATGAGGGCTCCCTGTAGACCAGGGGGAGGAGAAGGAGGAAAGAAGGGTATTTTAACAGCCACCATATGAGTGGAGATGACCAGGGTAAGTGACTAAAATGCCACTGGATGGTCCATGTTGGTACAGTGACTGGTCTGGCTGGAGTTACTTCAGCAGTGGGAGCACAAATTGATGCCACAGATGATCCTAATACCTTCCCCTTAATGGCTCCATTAAGTAAGTTTTTCTCTCATCTCCTATTCTCATAAAATGCAAACATTAATAATAGAGTTTAATTTATCTCACTGGCTTCTCATGACTTTGGGAAAAGATTTGAAGTGAAGATACAACAATGTGTCAAACTCCTCCAAATTAACAACTCTCTGGGCTTTTCTAACAAGGGGAGAAAAGGACAGATAGAGACATGAGATTACAGGCAGGATGAGAAATAAGGAGCATACAGAAGAGAGGGTGAGATAATTATAAGCAAGATAGCAAAGAAAGAGGAGTCAATAAATTCAATTTATGAAAAGCACAGAGTGTGCTCAGCCTGAGCACAAGTGCCCAGACTCATCGCCAGGAAATCGGATTAGTTAACTTATTTGGTTTTCAATATCTTGGTCTATTCCCTCTAGCAAATTTTCTTCTTTCTTTGTTTCCTGTAGCCAGCATCAGTTAACTTTTTCATTTCTGAACCTGCTACTTTATCCCACTCCTCTGCCTTCCAACCGAGCACACGTAGCAGGGAAATCTGAAGTTATTTTATAACAGTGTTTAGCAATTATTTCTAAGTAACTGTTTGCCTGGACTTGTGGGCAATCAGCAAGGAAAAATAATTACAATTACAGCTGCAACACATGGGGGACGAGTTCTAGAGGACTGATGTTCATTGTTCCTGCTTGCAAATATTTCCATCACAAAAGGCTTCACTTTCTCTGTTATCACAAGAGAGAAACCTCTCTGAATTCTCATCTTGAAGCGTGTGTGAAAGAGAGGTAAGAAACATTTAGAAAACACTTTTAACTGCTTGACAGGCTTGGTTGAAGATCTTCAACAAAAAGATTAAAAAGTATTTAAAAGGGTGTTTAAACCTAATGCTCATACTTATGCAATTTCATTTTCCTGCACCCTCTGAACGTGAATTAATTCATCCTCATCATAGTCTTCTGAAGAAATTCCTACCTGATACAGACTTCAGTTATAGATTAAAAATGTGTAGGTCATTAATCTGATTTAGTTACTTAATAAAATAATGCAATGTGATAAATACAGTAAATCTGTGCTCCACCAGCTTCCTGTACCCAAGGAAGGCACCTGGACAAGGCTGGTTGCACTTGCCATGCTTGGGTGACTGAGGATGGCTCAGCCCCCTGTCCCAAAGTAATCAAGGGTCAGTAGCTTCATGAAAGAAAGGCTCAGGCTAGGACATGAGGAAAAAAAATCATGAGCATGGAGATTTGGGAAGCTGTAGAGTTTTTAAGGCAGTGATGGAGTTCAGGAGCTTGGTGCACGTCCTGGTTTGAGCAAGAGCAGAACTGATTCTGGGCAGTGATTGTACTTCCCAGCTCCATTCTTCCACCTCCCTGCCCTGGCAGCAGCTGTTGGCACAGGCAGGGGCTGCTCCCAGCAGTGGGAACACCCCATGGGCAGAGTCAGTCCCGAGGGTTGGGGTGCAGAGAGAGGCCACTGCTGGGGCTTGGGCACCACGCTGGGGGTGCAGGAAAGAAAAGGTGGCACCTGCAGGACAGGGGACCCCAAACTGACCAGTGATGGTTTCCATCCCATAGCCATCATATTCAGCATAAAGCTGAGGGATCAGGAGGGTCAAGCCCTGCTCAGCTTGGTTGGGGTCCTTTTCCAGTTTCTTCCCAGCTTCTTCACTGGCCAGCACCCGAGGAGGACTCTGCCCATTCTGCCTTCAATCCCAATCTGTGTGTTCCTGAATCCATTACCAGAATCCAGCTCCTGCCCACGGCGCCCATCTGTTGCTGGGCCCAGCCTGGGACAATCCCAGTTCCTGCTCCACAGCACCAGTGGTGATGGTGACATAATTACCATCAGGGGGTTGGGTTCCATACTGGTTTTGTATCTATTTGTGTATATTCCATTTTAGTTATTGTTATTTTCATTTCCACTGCAGCTGTTCTAGTTCCTTTTCTCCTGGCTGAGTCTCCCTCCCTTATTCCCTTCCTCTGCCCCTTGAGGAGGGAGGGAGATTAACAGAGAGCAGCTGTCACAGGTCTAGCAAGCTGCCCCGACCCTAAATCATGACACTGCATTAACAAGTGGGCAGGAGGACATGTGACAGAGGATATATCGAAGGAGGTGACATTGAAAGGGACAGAGTGATTTTACTGACTTATTTTTCCTTACATGGATCCTCTTTAATGTTTTCATTGATAATAACAATGTTTAATATCATAAAGTGAATTTAGAGCTGCCCAGACAGCCAGACAAATTGTCCTCATCCTGCAGTGTTCAGAGAACAATGCTATGGCTGTTGGCTGAATCTCTCTTCTTCCAGCACTGCAAGGCAGCCAGGCTGCCTGAGGACAAAGAAGTGGAACAACTATATCAGGGACCTTCTGGAGAGGGTCCAGAGGACACCACAAAAATAATGCAAGGGCTGGAACCCCTNCTTTCAGTGGCACTATGTCTAACCCACCTGTTTGGCATGGTTGACACAGCGCAGGTACTGGCTGGCCAGGGCAGAGCAGCTGAGGGTCTCCTGAGCGTGTTGTTGATAACACTGGAGAATTTTATCCTGCAGATCAGCGCAGATCGGGTGAGACTCATATCTCCTGGGGAAAGAGAAAAGAACTTTCTGTTTTCCTTCTCAAAATGATTTCAGGAAAGTTACAACTCTATTTTTGTTTGTTTGTCTGTTCGTTTGAAAGATGTAAACCAAACAACAGAAGTGAAAGAAGCCAGTTGAAAAATCTAGAGACAGGCTGCTTCTAGAGTTTGCTGGGTTATAAAGTGGGGCAACATCAGATGCAAACATCAAGGTGAGCTGCAGAAGTTGGGCTGTTCTGGCCACAAACATCCTTCTGATCCACTACTCGGGTTCCAGTTGGCAAAGAAAATGAACATTCAGCTTCAGATGAGCACACACATCTTCAGCTGAAGATCCCAGCAATGCTGAGGCACATCTGATCTCACCTACATTAGAAAAACAGTCACCAACCTACAGGAAAGTGTCATACAGCCCTACGACCGTAAAATCTTGTTACTTATTAAATATTGCTCCTGCATAAAAGTGAAATCACCCACTGGGCTGACCTCGAGAATATCAAAACCCTGCTACCAGCAGCAAATGACACAGCCTACTTTTGCTGATCTGATGAGAGCCTCTATTTTTGGCGTATCCTCCTTCCCATCACCTCACTGCTACTCATCCTGACGCCAGATGTGCCAGTTATTTAGGAGTTTTGTCTATTTTCTTTACTGTGCAGATTCTTGGCAGTTTTTTTGGCCGATCCGATACACTTCTTGCCTTCAAGGGAAGCCTCTTTAGTTCCTCCTGCAAAATCCAATCTCTTTTGGACACAAGCCCTGCTATTTGTATTGAATTATAAGAACTTACCCACACTAATAGGGCCACAGAATTAAAATGGGAACATAATACATTTCTATTTCAAAAGTAAGGCAAACCTTACACATCCTATCCTACCAGGAAAGCCCAATGGTAGCTATTCTAACATCCATTCCAGACCACATCATTTTTAGTTCAATAAGGTCATAAAAAACCCGAGATTCATCAGCCACAGCATCCTCAGATGAATATTCTGCTCCGACTTACTTGGCTGATTGGCCAAGGCAGCTCTTTATTTTACTACAGCACGAAAGTGAAACATGAAGCACAATTCTGTTCCTTCAGGGAATTAACTTCTTGGCAATCACTCAAGATCCCAAAAAAGGAATGTTAAGTCACCTTGATTTTACAGGCTACCTCTCTAAAACACCCCTCTCACTCTTCTCATTCATCACCATACATCTGTGAAATCCTAAACCCAGAATCTAAAGCCACTCCCGGGTGCTTCCCAGAAAGTTCAAACTTCTGCAGACTGTTACAGATGAGGATTTTCCCTTAATCCCCCCTCTGCTGATAGCAGCAAGCACTTCAAAAGCATGGTAGGCATCAAACCATACCACTGCAAAGTGCTGCGCACCGGCTGGTTACACCAAGGTCCATCTGGGGGTGGACTACAAGAGGAAGCACCACGTACGCTCGTGGGAGATGTTAAAGACTCACAGCAGTGGTGATTTAGATCCAGCTAAACCAGAGCTCGTTTTAACTGCCTGAAAGCCCGGTCTGGATTAATAAACCAATTCAATATACCCTGAGTTAACAACAAGTACAGGCAGTAAACTTCAATGTGCCTTTATTCGTAAGTGATTTTAAAGTCACTTATATAAAGGTGAAGAGCAAAAGCAACGGGCTGCTGTAGACTTGCTACATAAATTCCACAGATGTATTTAAAGCCATTTCAACGGGGGTACTTTAACCCACATTAAAGAGCTTTTTTGATGGCTTTTTTTCCTGAGCTGTGCCATTAGTGACCATTCAACATCCACATATTATTCCTTATTTGAATGCTTCAATGGACTCTTTACATTACCAACTATAGGGGAGCCCCGTAAGACACATTAACTCCCACCCCACAGTCACGTGTTTCCATCCTATGGCTTCTCACTGGTGATTTTTCACTACGTGCTCTCAGCCCATCGCTTGTCCTTCCAGCACCACAGACCCAGTGCAGGTCAGTGAGAACAGGACCGCTTCCTTCGAGTCAACAAAGTCCATTTTCCTGGATGGATGTGTTGAAGGAGAGCACTGTCTCCATATTGATCTGCTGTGCTTGTTACACTGCCCTAATGCACTATTTGCACCTTTGGGAAAAGGCTGAATGAGATTATTGTCCAACATTAACTGCCCATACACCACGTGCTGCAGGATCTCCTGGTCAGGAAAGGTTGCATTATGGTAACCCCACCAAAGGGTTGGTGATTGATTTCTGGACGGTGATGGATGATGGGACTCTCAGATGGATGCTCAGGAATGGCCAAGAGCAAGGGAACTCCTCAAAAGGGAAATATCTCCCTAGCAGAGAGCTTCTCCAATGTTCCTATAAATAAAGAGTCATTTTATAGAAGCATTTGAGGGTCGGTGGGGCTTGAATGAATCACAGAATGTTTTGTGTTGGAAGGGACCTCTAAAGGTCACCTATTCCAACCGCCCTGTGGTGAGCAGGGACATCTGGAACTAGAGACTCAAGAGAAAACTGGCAGGGAAAGGCAAACAGTGCAAAAGCAGCAGTTCTGTGGATCTGTAGAAAAAAATGTGGAGGTTTTAAATACCTGAATGGATAAAGCAAGGTAGCTTGGTCCCAGAGCCAACCCTGCCTCAAGCAGGAGGTCCCTTCCCTGAACTCTCTCATGTCCAGAGAGAGAGATGCATTCTGAGACACGCAGCAGGGAGAGTGTCCCATTATTGTATCTTTATTTTCTTAAATCACGGAATTTCACAACTAAACAAAAAACCCACACAACACAATTATGAACCAGGACCACCAGGGAACCCTGCCAGATCTCCACCTCTATTCAGTCCACCTCAATAACTTCTTTCCAGACTCACCACGCACGAAATCCAAACCGCCTTTCGTAGCAAAAGTCAATAGGAGCCGCAGCCCGACCTGCGCCGCGCGCCATGCGGCACGGTAGCGACGACGTGGGTTTATTCAGTTTACAATTACTTGATCTGCTCTCGCTTTCCCAGCTGCTCCTCAAGCACCTCAGACGCCAGCAGAATATTTCTGTGTTGCTGGAATAAACCTCGGAGGGAGCCGCGCACCCACCGCTTCCATCACCGCGATCTCATAAAGGTAATAGGATGAAGACACAAAGGAAAATGAGAGTTTTAAAAAGAAATATTCTATGCTAAAACATGAAGAGAAAATTTAATGAAGGTAACTTTGTACTCATCTAGCCTCTCTCAAAGAGCATAGCTTATTGTACTCCTGGGGGCACCGAGAAAGGAGCCCCTTCGTGGCATTCAAACAAAATGTCTACTAAAGAGGAAATTGGAAATCGCCACGGTAAGCTTTGCAAGTTTTGTGATAAAACTGACATTCTGACTGAAGGAATCTGAATCGCTGATGAGTTTCCAGCTGTGCAGGTATCTGCCATAATCCCGCCAGATCAGGACTTCAGGCAATTGTCATAAAAAAAGGGGGGGAAAAAAAAATAGCAACAGAAAACCCAGCACGCCTCACAAAAAATACCACCGTTAGATGGCCAGGGGATCCAGGGCTTAATTTTATTCCTCATTAAAATGTTGACACCTATCAAAAGCATCTGTTTTTATTTGTGTAACCCTCAGCATCTGAGGCTACTTCTGTGCTACTAAATAAACCAGAGCAGAGCTGATCCTCTGGGCCCGAGGCCAAGCAGCACGACCTGCATCTCTTCCGCCTTTCCCTCCAAACAAGCAGCTCAGCATGTCCACATCCAAACCACAAACTGGGGACAGTGCCCACCATGTGCTGTTCCCCCAGCTGTGCCCAGTGCTGTCCGTGGAAGCTCTAAAACAAAACCCCGTTGGATTAGAGGACCTTTAAAGGTCCCTTCCAACTCAAACCTATGATTCTGTGTTAATGAACACGCAGCCAATTAGACCCAATGCACCAGGACGGGAGGGTGCTGGAGATGATGACCTGACCTGTTTGGTTTCCTTCTGCTGACACAGGAGAGGAGCCACGCTGTGACCACAGCCAAATGGCACTTGATAGTACACAAAGAAGAAATAAAAAGGAGGATGTTTCTTTTTTTTAACGTGTTTATAATGCACACAAAGATAAGAGACAACAAATTGAGCAACCCGGTCTAGTGGGAGGTGTCCTTGCCAAACTGGAGCAACAGGATCTTTAAAGTCCCTTCCAATCCAAACCATTCTGTGATGGTGAAACAAAGGAAACTGAGGCAATCTGTAGGCAGCTCACTAAATATAGCAACAGCCTAATTGTTTTCAAGTGTCTAATGAGCAATGGAGAGGATTCTTAGAGGGATTTGTGGGAAGTTAATCAATTAACGTTGTCTAAGAATAGCAGAAATTCCTTCTGAGAACGAGTGAAACTCGGTGCTAGATTGGAAAGGGGATGAGTGAGGGATGGAAGGTGGTGTCACCAGTGGTTCAGAAAGTAAACAGGGAGCTGGAAACAGCAGGGAAGCAGAAATGGGACACGCAGGGCTTTGAGAGCAAAGACGTGGGACTTGCATGGGATAAAATTGATGGGGAAGCCAGTGGCAGGATGAAAGGAGATGATGTGAATATGAGGTTGGAAATTATCTGCAGCGCTGCTTTGAACAGCCATCATCAGAGCAAGATTTCACTTCTCATGGCCAGGGGGCAAACAAAAATAATAATAATAATAAAAAAATGCTGCCGTTGTGATGGATTTAGCTGAGCAGATGGACAAGAAAGGACATGTTTGAGCTATTCTGCATAAAGAACCAGCAAGAGCGAAACCTAAGTCAAGCTGAGAAGACCTAGAGAGAAGGTCAGCTCAAAGATGAAGTGTAAACGACGTGTCTGAAACAGCAGCAAGACAGTGGTGACATGAAAAGGTGGTCGTGAGGGGGTTATATCTGTTTTTTTTCAGATTACCTCATCCAAAAAGAGCCAGTAGTACAGAAAAGAGTTGCAGAGGAGAGAAGAGGGGAAAAAATACAAAAGGGCATGCATGGTAATGAAGGTCCTTACTGCTGCACTGCTATTTTTAGGTTTTAAATTAATTTACTCTTTATATTAAATGATTTTTTAAACTGTCTTCGCACATGAAGTAGGTGATGACTTGAAAGTGCATTATGAAACATGTAAAGCACAAACCAAATGGTCATGTTCTTCTGAAAATCATTTGGAAGGAAAACCACAGCTCTGATTTCTGAGTATCTACAACTCGATCGTACGAAGCAGTCCAGAATCCAACTGTGCCCACACAGAGCCCTCAAAATTACCGTGTGGGAAGTGCTGCCAGCAAAAGATCAAGGACTGTAGAGTTGATTCTTGCTTTTATTTACACTTGACTACACAGTGTGACTTTTCCAAAAGGTGTAAAAGAAAGAAATTGCCTAATGAATCTAGGATGAAACGGGAGAGAACCGTGGTCCTCTCTGCTCCACAACTGAGAACGTTAGAGGTGTGTAGTAACAAATGACTTATGCAAAAGTCAGAGTACAACTTACTCCGCCTGCTACTCCTGATCAAGTCCAGTGCTAATATTGCCCGTGGTATTTTTAGATTCTTTCACCTAAAATCCCAGCACCGACAAAAGCTCTGGCAAATGTTTGTCATCCTCTAATTTATTTCATCTCTCACCCAGCCTTCTTAAAAGCAAATAAGAATCTATTTCAAACATTCTGACCTTTGAAATTTAGGGATGGAGATGAGAAGAGGAGGAGAGACACATTCCAGCATATTCACACACACAAGCTGCTTGAAGACAGGAGTTTAATTATGTCTAGAGAGCACCAAGTCAAGTTCAAGATGTTAACAAAGCCCTGGTTTAACAATGAAGGCTGGCACGTAGGACTGTTGACCCTTATGGATGCTTTTCTTTCACCTAGTGAATGTTTCCCATCTGGTAAAACACCTGGTATGTTGGTAGGATGTCGGGTTGTCTTCCAGCATAAGCAAAGGGGGAACCATTCCTTGTATTGCGACAACTTATTTATTGCATACGGGGAGGAAAGAGCAACTCGGAGATGAACAGAGAGAATTTATGATCTCAAATCTGGCAAAGCACATAAATATGAGCAGAACTTCAAGAAGTGAGTAATTCTGTATTTGCATGTGCAAAGTTATGCACATTCTTAAACCCTTTGTTGGGCTGGAACTTACAACAGGAAGACATTAGCATGAGGATCAGAAAAACATTTCCTGGTTGTGAATCTTAATTAGGCTGATGAACTGGTTGCCAAGGTGAGTCTTCAGACTCTTAGGACATCACGTTAGGATGAGATCTCTTCAGCTTAGAGAAAGAAAATTGCAAGTGGACATGAGATGGATCTGTGAAATCATCAATGGCATGTGGAAGAGAGGCACCCAGGGTGGTTTTCCAGTAGATTTACAGGGAAAAAAAAAAAAAAATTAAGCCTCTTCCAAACAACACATAATGAAAAGCTAGTATGCACTACTGGAGGATACTGGGGTATCGTAAGTGTGGCCAGCAGATCAGGGGAGGTTCTCCTGTCCCTCTGCTCTGCCCCAGTGAGGCCACATCTGAACACTGTGTCCAGCTACTGGGCTCCCCAGTTCAAGAGAAATAGGGAATGAATGGAGAGAGTGCAGCAGAGGCTGCGAAGATGCTGAGGGNTCCCAGCCCCACCATGCTGTGGTACACGTTTGGGTTCAAAAATAATTAAACAGCAACATAAGAGAAGACCATAAGAAGATTATAAACAAAAATACGTTTTGTTCAGCAAAGCCCAACTCCACAATTGTTTGAGGGTGAAATGGTATCCTTGTGTAGTTCCCCTACACCAACTCCTAGCTGTTGTCTAACAAGCTACAGAGCTGACCTCTGAGCTGACCTGCTGTGGCTGCTTATACTCCACGCAGCTTGACGAGCAAGTCACCAAATGAACTCAAGACTCCCATCAACCCCAACTGACACAATTAGATTGTTTCATTTAATGTGATATGAATTGACTTTTATTATCCCAAGCCACTATTCAGTTACAAAATTTCCCTCCCTGAAAAACAGAACAAAACAAAAAAAGCCTTTAAAATACAAAGTACACCAACTTATTATTGTACAAATGTACCTTACACACAGCTGGTCCTTGCAGCTGCAAAGGGAAGCACATGTTGGAATTACCCGAGTTTAGGATGCAGGCTGTTTTATTCTTTTTTCAGCTTAAGGAACAGGTTTTATTGCCTGCCAGGATAACAAAATAAACAATCCCATGGGTGATAATGATGCAAATTTTAGATTTCTAATAGGGTCACACGTGCCTCTACAATGTGGAAAAGATAACGTGGCAACTATAATCTTTAATTAGAAGAAGTTTTAGTTACATGAATAGAATGTAACCATGAAATATATACATTAACTTCTTGGTCTTGCTCTGATCAAACCAGTTCCTGAGATTGGCAAGGTAAGAGACAAAGAACGATCGTATCAGACGTGCATTAATCTGTCCAGCCACTCGGCAGAATAAAATCCAAACTAATCCCACCCCAAGAGTCAAATCTGCTCGAGCAAACCCCTCCACTTCCACACGAACGTGACCAGCGTATCAACGCTTGCGTTTCAAGCCTCATCATGTAAATTCAGATCACAAATAGTTTTTAGAGTTTGCATGGGGCATCGCTTGAGCTCTGTCACATTATTATGTCAAGAAATTATTTCATGAAGACTGACAAGGTCCCACTCAGCTGTTCATGAGTGGACGAGTCTAAAATCACCACGGCAAACATCTCCAGAGGTGCCATTTCTCACTAGTAGGACTTTTGAGGGGCTTTTTGTCAGGCAACAAGGGAATGGATGTGGATAGGATAGGATATGGATGTGCTGGAACGTGTCCAGAGANATTATCACTCTCTCCAGATCCAGCTAGAGCTTGAGCTACAGCAGATCTAGGCTTTGGGAACCTTAAGCGATGACATTTCTCAGCAGCCAATCCCAGTGGTTTGCAACCATTGCTGGTCCAGGACTACTTGAATACATTCATTAGCATTACACACTAAGTAAAAATACAGTCTAATATTTCCAAATTTTAAAGGAAAAAATCAATTTTGCAACAGTTTGAAGCCTGCTGGTGGCAAACCCCAAAATTTTATCCATTTCAATCAATAACTTATCTAGGTTGATTTCATTCCTATCCCTATGTCAAGTTTTCCACAGCAATGTTACATCACTGTCACACAACAAATAATATAGACAAACAGGTCCAGAAAGAATATGACACCCAAAAAGAATACAGACAAGCCTAAACAAAGACCAAGAGCTCAAATGAGTAGCTCAAACCAAATACACGACAACGTAGCGTAGATTTACTACAGCCACTTATTTCCCAAGAGCTATACAACTCACTTCAGGTTTTGTAAACGCATGAGTAACAACATCAGCTCTGAATCACGGTAATAAAATCTTCAGAGCACCTCATGTTACTCCACTAAAAAAGAGCTTTCCTTTTATAGAGGTGCTATAGAATGTCTTCTAATACGGAGCCACGTTTCTCATCCCTAGCAAGGGTCAACTACTGCGCTCAACGCGAAGCACCACGAGATACTAACTCGTGGCACGTTATTATCCAAATATTACTCTCTAGAGCAATATATGTTTAACTGTTTTCTGCAGCCCTAAGAGGCCCCAAAGCCTGTTACTCACCACAGAAATAAGAGATATTATGAGTAGAGACAGCGAACAGAAAAAGCAATCAGCACTTAAACACTTCAAGCATCACTGTTCCCCTGGGTGAAGATGACTTGAGGGAACTGGAGGTTGCAATCTTAAGAGATAGTAGAAAAAATGCCAATTTTTCATTTGGGCATGAAGTTATAACACACACACAAAAAAAAGGACTTGGATTCACTCTGATAAGCTACATAGGCTACGTGCACTTGCACCAGGGCTGTGGAGATCCATTAAACATAACGAACTGGGCTGCAACAACACCAACGTGTTAGGAAACACACACGAGGCAATAATCACCCTGGGAACACGCTGCTAATAAGCGGGTACTGGACCTTGCTATAATATATCTGAGTTTTCATGTGCAATGTGTTACAGACAGATTGAAACATATCCGACATCCCTTTTAGCATCTGAGTGGAGAAAATGCACCTCTCACCGTGAACAAATCATGAGCTGAACGGAGAGAGATGAGGTGTGAAGCACAACATTCATGTTTTTCTCTTGTCTTCAATTATTTGTAAATTATTTTTCACATCAGAATTTTTTCACTGCTTACTGGTGGAGGTTTCCATGAGACTGTTCTAAGACACGATGGTACCTGGAAAGGAGTTTAACACCAGATGGTAGAGGGTATTGCAGGGAAATGGCATTGCCAACTCAGATAGAATCCTAGACTTGTTTGGGTTGGAAGGGACCTTAAAGATCACCTTGTTCCAATCCCTCTGCAGTGAGCAGGGACATCTGCAACTATAGCAGGTTGCTCAGAGAGCTGGCCAACCTGGCCTTGAACACTTCCAGGGAAGAGACATCCACAGCATCTCCAGGCAACCTGTCTCAGGGCCTCACCACCTTCACAGCGAAGAACTTTTTCCTTGTATCTAGTCTAAATCCCTCCTCTTTTAGTTTAAAGCCATTACCCCTCGTCCTATTCCTACATTCCCTTGTAAAAAGCCCCTCCCCAGCCTTCTGTTAGGTCCCCTTCAGATAGTGGAAGGGCCCCCAGAAGGTCTCCCCAGCTGGAGCCTTCTCCTCTGCAGGCTGAACCCCCCCAGCTCTCCCAGCCTGGCTCCCAGCAGAGGGGGTCCAGCCCTCCCAGCACTGCTGGGGCTCCTCTGGCCCCGCTCCCCCAGCTCCCTGGCTCTGCTGTGCTGAGGACTCCAGAGCTGCCCCAGCACTGCAGGGGGGTCTCCCCAGAGCAGAGCCCTGGGAGCAGAGGGGCAGGATCCCCCCCTCCCTTGCCCTGCTGCCCACGCTGCTGGGGGTGCAGCCCAGGGTGCCAGTGGCTGCTGGGCTGAGTCCACGTTGCACTCTTTTTAGGATGTTAGAAAGTTCTCTCCTTACACATTTGCTGGCAGCATTCATTAGACACTGGATTATTTCATGGAACTTCAGTCTGATCCCAGAAAGTCATTCTGATGCCATATGGTTTGTAACCTTATCACACATGATTTTAAAGTTGCTATTTTCTTTTGCCAAGGTCTTCGGATAGTTTGGTAGTGGGATGCTTTTAAGTTAAAGTACCTCAAGTTTGACAAACTTTAGATCAACGACTAGAATTTTTCCCAGTTAGATCATGCCCCTTGACTTCAACTGGTTCTCACTAAAGTTTTACTGCTAATTGCTGCTAACTGAAGAATTCAACCTGCTCCTGCTGCGGCACATCTCGTTACAAGGATGGCACTAGGCTAAGAGGAAGAAAATAATCCTTCTCACCATCTACAGATGAAAAGTGGTGATCTCTGGCATCATGCTGGGATTTTTGGTTTTGTTTTTAAGGGTTCTAAATATACCACCCTCTGAAACAACCCTTACAGGAAGGAGAACAGTCATAATTTAGGGCAAAATACCTCAGTGTTGGAAATTGTAAAAGAACCAGCATTTTTTTTTTCTAAAGACCCTTCCTCTTCCTCCTCCTCTTCCTGGTACCACTTCTGCAAACAGGTAAAATTTAAATGACCTCTTCCATTTCCTGGCACAAACACAGAAGGTCTCCTTTGGGGGTGCCACCTCTATAAACCATCAGGATTTTATCATGCTCATCCCACTTTGTGGGAAAGGTGAGTCCACTTGAAAGCCAACGTGGCAGCGAGTGCAAGCACCCCACCGAAGGTACAGGGAGCTGAGAGGGACAATAATGAACATAATTATAGTTAGTTATTGTTTGGTCTACTTAGGGCCCTATTTTATAACTCTACTGCCAGCAGAGCTATTTTATGTGATGTCTTTTTCATGCAGCAACCTTTTCATAAATCAAAGCTAAAGCAATACCAGGCAGTTTCTCCTGCAGCCTGTTTGACAATAAAAGTTAACACTGAACCCTGGCTGTTATCAATCTTCATAAATGTGTCCATGATATAGCAAGTCTGTTCTGTATTACACCAAGCCTGGCACTAATGCATGCACAGGAGCAACCCAGTGGCTTAATGGATCTCCTAAATGGCTTGAAACTGGGACCTGTGTTAAGTGGCAAGGAAAGTTGGAAAGGAATTAACTGCTTTTCTCACGTCTTTCAATTCACAGTAGAATGATTGCACTCTACAGCTGGAGAAATGTGTATTCTATGACAAGAGGAGTTTTCACTCACAAAGGAGACCCCCAGGAAAATGTGCATCGTGTTTAAGAACTACTGTAAGAAGTGCAAATTATCAATATTTCTGCAGCTCCTTTTAGTGGAGATCCACAGGATTTGAGCACTGAACTCAAAATCTGACAGGATTAACAAGCTTGCTTCAGTCGTACACACATCCTCTTAAGGAGAAGAAGGGGGAATGCCCTGATCTACATTAATTGGGATGTTAGCTGGAAACAATTAGTTCACAATGTGTATCCAGAACAGGAAAGCAATGGTGGGGTTTGACCTTCATGCACCTGTACCACAGGGATTCAAAAAGCAGCAAGGACTGGGCTCTGAGCTACCTGCCCTAGGTAGAGATGTCCCTGCTTGTGCAGGCAGGTTGGACCAGATGACCTCTAGAGATCCCTTCCAGCCTAAAACATTCTCTGATTCTATGACTTCAGCTGCCTAAACACGAGGGTCACCAGGTACTGAGGAAGTTGAAGGCAATTTCCACCCAAGGCAGTGTCACCGGGGAGGAGTAACCACTCTCCATGTTTATTATAAAGAGAACTTGGGACAGAGCCCTTGCACAGATTAGCATCATCCTTATTTACCTTTTCCGTAGACTGCTCAGCAGAATATCCACAATGTTTCCACCTAATGAAGACCAAATCTTCTCTGATGAACTGGCTTCATTTGACACTGACTTTACCTCTAAAGAATTCATTTTTACACTCTCCATTGACCGCACCTTTTTCTTGAGAGGGTTAGCACAATTTTTTGGCCCAAGTACTTTGTTTAGTGGAGGAAAAGACTAAAAGGATCTATGTGAGGGAAGAAAAGGGCCTGCAGTTCATCAGCCCATGCAAGAGCAAAGCAGGGCAGACAGAGAGGCACTCTATTACACACGGATCTATAAAGCCTGTCTGGCAAAACCTTTCCATCCCGATCCGCTTTCGCTTCCCGGAACGCGCAGGGCAGAGCGCGGCAGGAGCTACGGAATATTATCTGTCTTAACACACCCCCTGAGAGAGGAGTCCATCTCTATAAACTTTATAGCCACAGACACGGCACTCCAGTGGTCTCCTTAAAGATATACTTATTAGTTTTAGCTGGTTTGCTCAGTTCCTTTCCCCAGGCTGAAATGTCTGCTTTAAATGTTTCAGGACGATACTTTGACTTTATATTGCAGGCGAATAAATGGAAAGGCAGAGGATGGGGAGAGAGAGAGGGGGTATTTTTACGATTTATTTATGGTTAAATATTGCCAAGCTTTCCAGTTTCAGCTATAGATCCTCGATAGAGGCAGATAGGGCTTGAAATGTTAGTGGGTTTTCTCAATTAACTGCTCCATAAACAGTGGGGAGGAGCAGTTTTTCCTCCTGAGCAGCACTGTGGCTTCCTGGGATCTTTTAGGGCTGGGAGGAGGTGTGTTTTTCGTGCTTCCAGGAGTGCAGCATGGGACATAAATATCAGGTCACATCTATACACGCTAAAATCCCAAAGTAAAAAATACCTAGGAAGTGCCAGCTTCAAAAGCAGCTGAAGAAAGAATTGTGATATGCTTAAGAATGAAGCTCATGTTTTAAGAAAATCTGAAAATGCATTTATTGGATACAATAAAAGCCTTAAAAAAATTGGTTAGGACATTTCATGACCAATATAGGAATTTTCTCCTATAGATGTCATGACTCATGCTTAAAAAATGCAGTGATAACCACTGACAGAATCAAAAGGGACGTTCAGAAATTAATTTAGCATTTTGCATTGAGGAGTATTGAGAATAACCAGGGAAAGTTTTAAGAAAATATAGGCAGAACTTCAGGAAAAACAAAAAGTCTGTCAAGAAAACGCATTAAATAATGGCATAGTAATACAAGGGAAAGAAAGAAAACTGGAAATTTCTGCTAGGGAGTCAGATTATCTTATTGGGGCTTAGTACCTATGGAATTGTAGAATCATTCTGGTTAGAAGAGAACTTTTAGATCATTGAGTCCAACCTTTAAACCAGCACTGCCAGGGCACCACTGACCCCTGGCCCTCAGCACCACAGCTCCACAGGGGACTTGGAAACCCCTCCAGGGGTCACGGGGACTCCCCCCTGTCCTGGGCAGCCTGGGACAGCCCTGGACAGCCCTGCAGGGGTGGGGGAAGAAATTGTTCCTCTTGTCCAACCTCAACTTGCCCTGGGGCAGCTGGAGGCCGGTTCCTCTTGTGCTGTCCCTTGTCCCTTGGGAGCAGAGCAATGGGCTCATTTCCTACAAGCCATTAGATGTACAATCAGGATTTTGCAGTCTACAGATCAGAGCTTTGGTCTCTTCCAACCAGGCAGGGGCAATACTCTGTGCAAAGTGCATGTACAGTCACACCAGTCTGTCTGGGAGTAGCTGCAGAGCCACCTCCTGATCAATAAATTGACTCACAGTTGTGTTTAGAGATGTCCACTGGGGAAGCTTGCTGGGAAGTAGAACATTTTTCCAAGACCTGTATCTTCTGGGCAATAATTTCAAAATGGTCATAGTCACTAAAGGTAACTGCCATCTAAAATCCAGTTATCAAAATAGCACATTTCCTCTGATCATAGAAGAGCCATTAATAAATGATGTGAGCTGTGGGGTGGAAAGATGTAGTACTTGCTCATGGTGTAGTGGGAGGTGTCCCTGCCCATGGCAGGTGCCTTGGAACCAGATGATCTTTAAGGTCCCTTCCAACTCAAGCCAGTCTATGCTTCTACAAGAGCAGGATTCATGCTGCTTCCCTCTTCTAGATGAAGATATATATTCTGGTGCCCTCATCACCAGAATGAAGCTGCTTAAGAAAGACAATTATATTTTTAGAGAACAAAATTATCTTATGCTGGAAGTGCTACTGACAGGATCAACAAAGAGAGCAAAAATATCACTGCTCAATTCTACCCAACACAGAAAACAAAAGTTTGGGGACTGCTATAAACTT
>VWZY01011070.1:108862-120038 GCA_013399075.1 Chloroceryle aenea
CCCCTGCTGGGTGGAGCAGGGGAGGGCACCAGACAATCCCTAGAGGCTCCTTCCAACCCCCACCATTCTGTGATGATGTGAAAGTGTGATTAGGCAATAATTAGATTTCAAAACATGAAAATACTTCTAAGAGAGGAAGGAGAGAGAACCCCTTGATGGAAATCTTATCACAGATGACAAAAATGGCAGTGAATAACAACGTACCAGGCTTCCCATGCGTCACAAGAAACCCTCAAATTATGCTTACATCAGACCCTGAGTCAATAGTCACTTTGTCCCTCTTGTTTAAGGGACAGATTAAGTCAGTCCTCAATACACTCTGTACAGGTGACCAGTACAAAGGCTTTCTATATACACTGGAGAATATTTAACAATTCATGATATTAAGAGATAAAATTGATTTTTATCTTAGTGAGTTCAGAACTTTATATATATTATTATCTGCAGTTCACAAAGGCCTTTTCTCTTCTTGCTCATCAAAAACCCAAAACAAAACCTAAAAGAAAAGAAAATCCCTCCACAAATCTAAAAATGGTCACAGCATAATTCATTTTAGACACATTTCTTGGTTACTGCTGAGACAAAAAGGTTGTAAAAAGTTCTCTCTGTGTCCTCACTAAAATGATAAATGGAACCTTCTGCCTAATGGATGATCCAGCAGAAAGGGAAGAGTCCAAGGCTAAGGGTCAGAGTCACTTTGATCCATCAGTTACTAGATCTTCATTTAACCATCCTCAGGACTACTAAAAATTATTTAATTTGACCGTTGCTGGTAAGGGCAAAGTGAAGTTGCTAATTTAAATCCTTTTGCATCACACCAGGACAGGATGGATACTCTTCTAATGGGAAGCTGGAACTCCATTTTTGGTGCTCCATTCAAGAAAAGATCTTAAGGAGTAGATATTTTAGAGTATTACACGCATCTTAACAAAGATAAATTAATTAGTATATTAGGAACTGTGCATCTGATTTCTATGCAGCTCATGGTTACTATGTGCTGGCTTCCAAATTCTCTCATTGTAATAACCAGCACTGGCTGAGAGAGTCTGTGACTGGGGGAAGGGGAATTATTGTGTAATTTAATAAGGATAAGAAGTCACCCAGCTGCCAGGCTCAAAAATAACAGTAAAAAGACTTACTTGAACCGAGCTGACACTTCATCAGCAGCTTTTTGGTATTGCTCCGTGGTGACTTTGTAGAACTGGGCACTCTGGAATGGTAGAAAAAAAATAAATTACAGATTTAATATATTATCTTTTATATACAGGTTACTATCTAGGAAATAATCCTAATTTGGATGTTATGGAAGATTATGCAAGAGAGGTGATTCTTGGGGAGGAAACTAAAGAGACACGGGGTAAGAATCGTGTATTTGGCATTAGCTGCTGCTGCTGCAGACTTTGAAGCTTCTCCATTAGGAAAACAAAAATAAGAAGTAAAACTCAAAATACTGAATCCTCACATCTTTGCACATCTTTATTACCCAAATATCCTCATCTAGTTTACAGGTGATACTCGAGGCAAACTTCCAAGTGGCTCAATAAATTCACTAGGCCTTGACTTTCTCTTTTGCTCTTTGCCTTGAAAACTCCTCTCGTGATGAGTTATTTAAATATCCCAAACTTCCAAGTCTTTTTGATTGGTGGCTAATGTTAATTTCTAAAATCAGACAGGTTCAGAACATAGTTTCATCTCCCCTTACCCCAGGAATGGTTCACTTGGTTCCACCAAAGCATTCCTTTCCAAAATGCAGGCAAGAGAAGGCTGAATCATCAAGCAACAGAACTTTTCTCTCCTTACAAAAGGCCAAGTTTCTCAGTGGGATGTAGGATATTCCAAGACAAATCGTTATAATGTTGTGATGCTTTGTGTCTAGATAATACAGACTTGGTATTTTTCAAGAGGTTTTTATAGCCTTAGCACAGTTGGACTTCAGATGCAATAACTAAAGCACCTGGCTTCACAGTTGGAGGAATAAAGAAAAGGTAAAGCAGTTCAAAAGTTCCCCAGGACCATTTTTTTTTCCTCTGAGCGGTGGGGGAAACACATCAGGGAGATGTATTTTGAATCCTTCTTGTAACAATGTACCTGTTTTATAGCATGGCTGGAAGTTATTCATGCTGCAGCACTGATTTGGCATCTGGCAAACATTTAGCGTGTGCGGATGGAGCGATGCAGTCCCTGGAAAGAGTCATTCTGATTGAACTGGGGGTAAAGTGAGCACTTGTAATTACTTAAGACACTGACGTATGAAAAAGCAACAGGCCTGTTTGGGAAAAGAAAAGTTAAAAAAAGCCTGTTGCTGAAGAGATCATCTCTTGTAAAAACCCAGGATGACATGGTCTGCTTGATCTCTGCGTTAGCAAACGCGGCCTGAGCAACATTTATCTGTGGGAAATGATGAGGAATGCAGCACAGTCAGCCCACTACAGCAAAAACATTTGATGGAACCTCTGAAAGAGGTAAAAATAAAAGGAAAAATCATTTTTCCTTTGAGGATCTCATCTTCTTAGCTTCATCCTTGTGAATTATAACCTTGAAACGTAGAGATATCCCAGAAAAAGAATCCCAACTGCGGACACGGGGAAAATTGTATTGCCAGGCTGATATTTTACCACAAATTATAACAAATTGTGCAACATCCACCAGAGCCAAAGGTCACGCACAGATCACAAAGAGCGCCGTGGTCTACGGTGCTCCAGCTTTGGAGCTTCAGACCTAATAATTCATTTGTACTGGAATCAAGGTTTCCACACATGTGACTGGAGGTCATTTATTTTTTCATAAATCATCGTTGGCCAGTAAGAAAATGAAAATGAAATTCTGCTCACACCAGTGACCCCCTTGCATTTAGCAATCTTGGCTGCCCAATGGCAGTCACATCCCCGTTCGGTGGACGCAGATGGAATCAATAGGTATGGGATTAGACAGCAGCCCCGGTACGGGGTGAGCGCGGACAGGTCACCGTTTGAGATGATGAATAGCTCTCTATCATCCAACAGCCCCCAACGATGCTAACATTTACTATAATCTTATTTGGGCTGCGATTTATCTTTCTTTCACCTGATCAATAAAGATGAACACAACAGTTGTAAGGATCGATTGCAATTTTTTATCATTTTCAAGCATGAAGGAGCATTTCTGACACAAAAACAATATTCCGAGTGTACTCGTTCTACTGCTTAATTGCAGTTCAAGTGATCAACTGAGCTGCTATGGATGCCAAGAAGTTTTAATTCTGCAGCGGACTCGAGCTATCAAGAAATCATTTGTAATCTTTGCTAAAGTGTGCTGTGTTTTTTGGATCAGATCTTCCTTTGAAATTCGCTCAGGTTCTCTTTTAGAGATACAATCTCTATAACCCAGAGATGAAGTTTCATTTTAGAAGTCCTCCCTAATCCTCAAGATAAGAATGCAGTGGTTGCTTCTCTAAATACCAACAATAATGGTGTTAAAACGTAGCACTGGGAAGATAAATCATTTCCTCAGCCTTGAGAAGAAGGTCTCTCTGTAACAGAAGCTGAGGGATGAGCCAGGCTGGGCTGACAAGCCTTCAGCAGGGCCCGATGGGACAGGACAAGGAGGAAGAGTTTTAAACTAAAAAAGCGAGATTTAGATGAGATAAAAAGAAGAAATGTTTGACACTGAGGTGATGAAACCCTGGCCCAGGCTGCCCCATCCCTGTCCCCATTGCAGGGGAGGTGGCCAGGGCTCTGAGCACCCTGCTCTGGCTGCAGATGTTCCTGCTCCCTGCAGGGGGTTGGAACCAAATGACTCTGAAAGGTCCCTTCCCACCCAAACTGTTCTGATTCAATGCCTCTGAATAAACAGATGGATGTTTTTCTGTTGTATATAGTCTGCATAGTTACGTACTGGTCAACAGAAAGCTGAGGAAAAAACTACAGTCCAATTGCCAGGTGGCAGACCATCAGAGAGTGGCTCTGGACCAGGCTGTGCATCTTCACAAGCCCAGCAGATCCTCCAAATGCAGCTGTTTTCTCCGTGAAGTGTGCACAGGAGGGGAGAAGAGTGGGAAGGAAGCAGAAATAGAAGACCACCTACAATTCTGCATCAAGCACCCTGGGCACGAGTGTACAAAGCTCAGCTGTGTTTATTACATTCCATATACCCACATATTCTTAGGATTCTTTGAACTAAATAATCCACTAAAAAGGCAGCAAATAGTAAAACCAAGTTCCCTTGTCTCTTTGATTTAGGTCCCTTGGGCACATGTAGTATAAAATGAGCTTTGCTTACAGAGTTACTCATCATCTTCCCCTCTTTAACATCTCCTCTGTTGTTGTGTAACAAGATCTAATCTAATTGACCTGAAAGAACCACCACATCTTCAATTAATTACTAAGTAATTACTTAAGTGTTTATGGCCCAAAGATAACACAGAGGTTACAACCAAACAGAGTCACAAGTAGTAGTTTCTACGCCTTTCCCTTAATACTCTTCTTTGAAAAGGAAGATGGGATTTAGTTCTTCTTCAGGAAGAGGTGCCTTTGGAGAGATACCTTCAAAGAAGAGGACACAGAGAGACCTGTAGGCTGGAATTGGGGGAGAGAAGCTAAAGAAAAGAGAAGTTGAATTTTAATTTTAAATCTATCAATTTTCCCCTGATATAAACACAGCAAGTATAAAGAAAGCTCGAATTCAGGTAGTGAAAAATGAGCTCTGACCACAGGCAAAAGTATTTTCATCCTGGCTGTCCCTAAAACAATCTTCTCCGAGCAAAAGTAAGAGCAGAAGCTTCTTAAAGAACATATTGTGGGGGAATAGGAGACGAATTATTTTGCTAGACAGCTCTGATTTCAAACGTCTGTGTAAGAAAATAAATTCCTCCAGAACCTCAGAAGGTCACCTGGTTTGCCTGCATGTGGCACCTCAAAGCAGAAATGCATGTTTCACTCTCTGCTGAAAATCTTCAGATTTTCAGCCAGATAAAGTTCTGAAAGATCCTGTGTCATCCAAGCTGATAAAAGGTTATCAAAAGAAGCAGGAGAACTTGAGAGCCCTCATTTAATTTCACTAAGGATACATCACCTAGAATGCTCTATTTTATCACAGACGTGCTGAAACTGGGTTTACTGCAGACAGACCAGGACTTCTTTTTGGCATTGAATTTTTTCTTTTAAGCCCCTTGGCTCTTAAAGCCCTGAACAGATTCAATGAGAGTAACATTCACTCAACCTATTTAAGCTTTTTTTTTTAATGTAATTTAATAGTTATGTAGTTAACAGTTTATCTGACAAAGAAAAAGACGCGTGACTTCCGTACAAAAGAAACGAATCTGGCCTTTGCCTGAAGTCGGTGCTGTGAAAGACAAAAATGAGCACAGCTTGACTTCAGAGCAGCTCAGCACCTGCTCCACCCACCAAAGGAACGAAGAGCTTGGGCTGTTTGGCACCTTTGAGAATCAGGGGAGAATTTTTAATTTAAAGACTTCTTTTTCCTTGTCATCCTCCCCCACGGAAGGACTCAAAGCAGCGGCAGGAGAAGATGATCGTGTTCCTCGAATGGCAAATTGGAAAGTTTTCTTTGCCTCTTTTTAATCCATTCCTGCTGAAGTTGAGCTTTCTTTTATCCCTTAATTGAACTTTTGGCCATTTCATCTCGGTAGCTTTTCCAAACCCATTTGGGGACAATATGAAGCATTTTGGTTTATTCATTCTGTTGACACGCAGTCTGAGATCTACATGGTCTTAAAAGAGAAGATCTCCAAAGCCAGAAGGAAGGAAGAGCTCTTAACCTTATTAGAATTGCTTCACAGATTTGAATCCAGCTTCAAGCCTGCCACTGTCCCCAGTTTGTCTGGAAGGGACAAGAAGTCCAGCATGGCCACCACTGCCCAAAGACACCTAGCACAGCTCTTGGGCAAAGGAAACCCACCTAGGAGCGTGTTTGGGGTACCAGGGGGGACCATGACAGGTTTATGATCACTAGCTCATGCCCCATGGTTATGCAAACTGTGAAGTAGACTGTGTGGATTATAAAGAGAAAGGCAAGATGAACTGTTTGAAGAAATAAAACACCCAGTGATG
Source organism: Chloroceryle aenea (assembly GCA_013399075.1). Classification (NCBI taxonomy): domain Eukaryota; kingdom Metazoa; phylum Chordata; class Aves; order Coraciiformes; family Cerylidae; genus Chloroceryle; species Chloroceryle aenea. The sequence goes on from VWZY01011070.1 coordinate 114,910, forward strand.
CTCCATCTGTGAAGCTGCCACTAAAAGCAACAAGTGAGCAAAAAGAGGAGGGAATGGGGAAGGAGAAATAACAGTAAGAGAATAAAAAATAAAAAGAGAATACGCCTACTGTTGTCTGCACACATCCTGGTTCCAAATTCTCTTAAATAACAGCCTTATAAATATATGACTGTTTTCTTTTTTTGGCATATATATTTGAATTAAAAACCTCTATTTGCCTCCAAATTGATTTTGATAAAGTAAGGAAAACCAAGCATAGAATGTCACGTGGATTCCCAAGTGATACTGCATCTTTATTCCACCTCAAATGCAATTAAAATGATAGATGAATGGAGTAATTTCTTCTGAAATGCCATTGGATCAGGTCTTTGCTCCCATTTTTTTTTAGATCACTTGTTTGGGGTTTTTTTATACAAGTTATGACCTCTCTCCTTTGGTCCAGCTGCTCTATTTGGCCAATCATTGCTGGGTTTGACTCCAGAGATGAAATGAAGGATGTGTTCAGATCACCTACGTAAAGCTTATGACTTCTGCTCGGGTTGGGTTTTACCCACTATTATACGTGCCTTCTGGAATGAGGGGACTGATGGCCTTTGGCACTGAGAAACCTGCTCTAGCTGCAGACGTCCCTGCTCACTGCCTGAACTTTAAAGGTCCCTTTCAACCCAAGCCTGGTGAGGAAGTTGAGGCTGAGACCGATGGTCAGGAGTTTGCTGGAGTGTGCCTAGAGCCAGACAGCTCCTCTGTTGGCTCAAACTCAAGTGCAATCCCCTCTCTTCTGCCCTTTACTCCCAAGGCTTTATAAAACCTCATCTCCCCGTTAGGTCCTGGAAGAGACTGGCTCTGGACTAGAGGGGCCCTCTGAAAGAATAGATTCCTGAACTGTGAGAGACTGAAGGGAGGACTTTGGACATCCATCCCACCACAAACCCGTCCCTACTGAGGGATAAAAAAGCAACAAGTATCTAAAACAGACAAAGAGAAGAATTCCAGGACCCACACAAAGGAGACAAAGGAGAGACACGTGCTGTATCCTGGCAAGAGTTCTGCGAGAAGACAATTCACTTCCCAGCATCGTCTGTTTGATTTCGTGTAGGGGGCAAAGTACTTAACTCAGTTATCAGCAGAAAATGGAGAGAATAACATATTCTTTGACATTTCCTTTCACGTTTCCAGTTCTGTTTTTCAGGCACCACTAATGCCTTTAACTGCAACTATTAATGCCTCTAAACTTTCTCCCAAGATATGCTCCGCTTTTCTGCCCTAGTAGAACATCGATCTCTAATTTGTTAACGCTCAGAGCTGCCAAAGAAAATGAAAACCTTTGTGAAAAGGACAAATCTATTCAAAGTTCTTACAGCTATTCAGCCAAACATCTAATCTGCATGTAATTGTAGTAGAGTCTTTAATACAAATGTTCTCAATCTTCGAGACGCACGTGGAAGTGCACAACTGTATTTACGTCTCCTACTGATGACAAGATGCCTCATTTAAATGACTCCTATTTATAACTCCTTCTCAAGCCTCTCCCCTTTCCCTGTTAGACATTATCCATTACATTCTCCTCGGGGTACCGGTGGGTATTATTTCTCCATGTCCTAAAGCAAACTTTCCCCTGGTGAACACGTCAAGTTGACGAGTGCTTTCTTTAAGGACTGGAGGAATGGGTATCGCTGCTGCCAGGGGTGATGCAGAGAAGCTGGGGAAGGGTCTAGAGAACAAGTCTGGTGAGGAGTGGCTGAGGGCCCTGGGCTTGTGGAGCCTGGAGAGAAGGAGGCTCAGGGGAGCCCTTCTGGCTCTGCCAGCTCCTGACAGGAGGCTGGAGCCAGGGGGGTNTTCCCACTGTTGGCTGCCTTTATGGAATTAATTCTTAAATACAAATCCAATGAGCCACTTTTGCCTAGTAGAAGCCACACCAGTGGGAACTACATCAGTTTACAAGCAAACCAGGATCATGGTGAGCCTTGGATACCTGTCTGTGGGTGTCCTGGGCTCAGGATTAAGCCATGACAGTGGGTTACAAGGATACCCTGGTATTTTATTTCAATGTACATGGCTGTATATGTCTGGCCAATTAAAAAAAAAAATATATATTTTTGCTACCAAGTCAACTGAGCTTAAGTCTTCTGTTCCATTTACATATAGCTGCAGCTCGTCAGCCAAAGGAAAAACTTTTACAACATCCAAGTGGAGTCTCAAGGGAGGACAATTTGAGCTTCCTCAAGAAACTCTGTTGCAAACTTGTAATGGAGACAGCTCTGAGCTCAGGGTAGCTCTTCTATGGACTACACCACTCATAATTTTTAAGATCACCTTGTTCATCTTCTGCAGACAGAGGAATGGTCTGGGAAAACCACTTTAAACACCACCTGTTTCCAGCTCATTTTGTCCAGCTTTCATAGGCAGAGAGACAGCCCCTCAGAGTGGTCAAAAGATTAAGAGAAAATTGCTTCTGTGAACTATGGGTGAAAATCTGGCTCCTCTGCTTGGAGGCCAGCTACACCGCATCCATCCCTGCTCAGTATCTTCATCAATGGCCTGTGCATGCACACCAAGTTTGCAGGTGACACCAAACTGAGGACCCATGCCCAGAAGCCAAGAGAACATGACCTATTTAGCCAGGAGGAGATCCAGGGGAACCTAACAGTAGCTTTAAAAGCCCTAAGAGTTTATCAACATGATGGAGACAGGCTTTTTACTGATATGCAGTGGGAGAACAGAAGACACTGGTAGAGATCAATAGCTCAATGTCCAGAAGAAGAATGGTGACAAGTGGTGTCCCTCAGGGGTCTGTACTGGGACAAGTGCTGGTCAATATCTTCATCAATGATACAGACAGCAGGATTGAGTGCACCATCAGCAGGTTTGGAGATGACACCAAGGTGAATGGTGCAGTCAATATACCAGAGGGACCTGGACAAGCTGGAGAAGTGGTCCCAGATGAACCTCATGAGATTCTACAAGACCAAGTGCAGAGTCCTGCACTTGGGTTGGAACANGTTTGGAACAATCCGCATCATCAATAACAGTCTGGGGAAGGAGGTGATAGAAAGCAGCCCTATGGAAAAGGACTTGGGGGTTCTGGTGGATGAGAAGCTAGAGATGAGCTGGTAATGTGCACTTGCTGCCTGAAAGACCAATCCCATCTTGGGCTCCATCAAAAGAAGCATAACATGAAGATTGAAAGAGGTGACTGTGCCACCCTGCTCTGGTCAGACCTCACCTGGACCACTGCGTCCAGCTCTGGAGCTTGCAATACAAGGACATGAATCTGATGGAGCAGATCCAGAGGGCCACAAAAATGATCAGAGGGCTGGACACCTCTCCTGTGAGGACAGGATGAGGGATTCAGGGTTGTTCAGCCTGGAGAAGAGAAGGCTCAGGTGAGACTTTACTTCAGCCTTCCAGTACCTGAAGGGGGCTACAGGAAAGCTGGAGAGGGCCTGTTTGCAAGGGCTTGTAGTGATAGGATGACCAGCAATGGTTTTAAATTAGAGAAGGGGAAACTTAGATTGGACATTAGGAAAAAGTTCTCTACCATGAAGGTGGTGGAACAGGTTGCCTGGGGAGGTGGTGGAGACTCCATCCCTGGAGACATTCAAGATTGGGCTTGATGAGTCTCCAGGCAACCTGCTCTAGTTGAGGATGTCCCTGCTCTCAGCAGGAGGGCTTGACCAGATGACCCTTGGAGGTCCTTTCTTACCCAAAGTATGAGTCATTCTATGCTTCTATAAATCAAAACATTAGAGGTTCCAAAGAGACAGAAGAAAAATACTTCCCTCCAAGGATAATTAAGTGGGGGGACAAGGTTGTGGCAGCTCTGGAGGTTCTCAAAGATTTTACTGGCCAAAGCACTGAACATCCCTCCTCCATCCTCAACTTTGAGCCTGTTTTGAGCGTGAAGTTGGACCTCCCAAGGCGCTTGCCAATCCAAATAATGCAATGACTACGGCTGCCTACAGGCAGGGATAGGTCTGACAGCAGAATGGAAATCTATTCCGGCCTGTCGATGCGCAACCTGCTCTGCAGCTGGATGTGAAATTCATCTTGTGGCAGAAGCCCAACATATAGAATGGCAGATTAGCTCTATCTTCTTTCAAATAAATGGAAAGTAGCTGGGTTTAGCTTTGTTTATTAGATCTCCCAGTATCACTGCTGGGTGAGATTGGTCGCCCGAGGCCGTAATGAGCGCGAGATTACCATTCTGTGAAAAAGCACAATGCTGCTGCAAATAACACTCACCAACCCTCAAGAGATCATGAATAGAGTTCTTGAAAGGAATTCTAAAATATTCCGTCTCTCTCAATCCAACAGCCCTGGCAACAGCGTCGTCTCGCGGGCTCGTTCCCGGCTCTACGTCGCGGCTTTAAAAAGCTTTGTCTTTGTTTTGCAGTGCTGGTACCTGGCTGTTTACAGTGCTGTCAGGTGAAAAGACTTTGATGATGTCAGGATCAGCAGGTCAGTAAAGAGGAGATGAATACAGAGGGATGAAGATGTTGCTGTGCAAAGTTCATGACCCACGTCAAGCCACCTCCACGATATCGAGTCAGAAATTCTTTCAGTCACAAAACACCGACTGCCAGCTGATGCTGTACAACAAGAGCTAAGCGAAGCTGGAAAAACCTACATCTCAGTAACAATGTTTGGTAATTAAGAGAATCACAGAATGCCTTGGGTTGGAGGGGACCTCTAGTCCAACCTCCTGCACTGAGCAGGGACATCCTCGACTGGAGCAGGGTGCTCACAGACTCATCAAGCCCAATCTTGAATGTCTCCAGGGATGGGGCTTCAACCACCTCCTTGGGCAACCTGTTCCAGTGCTCCCCCATCCTCACAATAAAGAACTTCTGCCTCACATCTGATCTAAATCTACCCTGCTCCAGTTAAAAACCATTGCTGCTCATCCTATTGCTACAAGCCCTCCCCAGCTTTCCTGTAGGCCCCCTTCAGATACTGGAAGGCTGCAGTAAGGTCTCCTCAGAGCCTTCTCCAGGCTGAACAGACCCAACTCCCTCAGCCTGTCCTCACAGGAGAGGTGTCCATCCCTCTGATCATTTCCGTAGCCCACCTCTGGACCTGCTCCATCAGAATCATAAAATCACAGAATGCACTGGGTTGGAAGGGACCTC
>VWZY01011071.1:2126-18061 GCA_013399075.1 Chloroceryle aenea
TTTTCAAAAGAGATAGCACACGGTCACCTGTGAACTGTGAAGCTAACCTGTGAGTCATGGCAAGTCCCTGTGTGTGAGGTATGCTCTGGCCGAGTGTTGCTATACAGCAAATTGCGAATATTAACTGTCATTAGTAACAACACTATGAAAACTTTGTCTTATTACAATGAGATTTAAAGTTCTTAAGGACTGGAACTCTATTCACAGAAAGCTTAATCTGACCTTACTTCACAGCCTTTATTACATGAGCTAGTCTGGTTAGTCTCACCATGGTACACACGGTACTTGTAACAATTTATTGTTAAAGATATCAAAAGAATAAAATGCTAATTGTGACAAATATAGAAGGACCATAAAATAAAGACCCCGTAGGAAAAACAAAACAAAACACAACAAACCAACAAAACATAAAGATCATGTCTTTCTGTGGTGAAATGACCTTGCCAGGATGCCAGATGCCCACCCAGCTGCCTTCCCACTTGTCCTCAAGAGGACAGGCAAGCAAAATAAGAGAAAACCTTGTTGGTCCAAATCAAGCCAGGGATATCATTTACCAATTGCCATCATAGCCAAAACAGACTTGATCTGTGAAAAAGTAGTTTAATTTATTGCCAATTAAAAATAGAGAGAGATGGTGAGAAACCAATACAAAAACTGAAACATTTTCCCTCCACCTCCCCACCCCATTTCCAGGCTCAACTTTACTCCTTCATTTCTAATACCTCTACCTCATTCTCTGAACCAAGCAGCTCAGGAAGGAAGGGGAATGGAGGTCATGGTCAGTCCATAACAGTTCCTCTTTACCACTCTTTCGTCCTCACACTTCTCCCCTCCTCCATGACAGGTTGCCTCCATGGGCTACACTCCTCCATGATATACCTGCTCCAGCAGGTGTATATATATATATATTGTAGAGACACAGGTTGCAGGTATATATATGTATATATCATGTGGAGACACAGGTTGCAGCTTCCTTCAGTGCATATATACCTGTCCATGGGCTTCAGTTTCCAAATATCTGCTCTGGCATGGTCCTTTCCATGGGCTGCAGGGAGGTCTCTACACTGGTAACTAGAACACCTTCTTCCTTTTTCTCTTCTCACTTTGGTGTTACAGGTCTGTCTCTCTATTTTTCTTTCTTTCTTCCTTCCTTTCTTTTCTTTCTTGTCTCCTCATTCTTGGGTAGAGTTTGCTTTTCCTTAAATATTTTTTTCCAGAGATGTTATCAGCTTCACTGATGGTATCAACTGTGACCTGTGATGGGACCATTGTGGAGCCAGCTGGAAGCAGCTGGAAATGGATAGAACTGTCTATGTCCAACACAAGGCTGCCAGCCAGCCCCTGGCATCTTTGCCCTGAGCCCCCCCACACCTCCATGCTCCACAACTCCCCTGATGCCAAAACCTTGCAACTTACACCCAGCACATTTACTTTCTTGATCTGCAGAAAATATTACAAGGACATAATTAACATATCTTATGGTTCATAAAAATAAATCTTCTCATTTTTTCTCCATATTACATTTACTGATAAGCATTTTGACATTTGAATAATTTAAAAAAAAAAAAAACACAACACCAAAACAAAACAAAAATCATGGAAATAAAAGTTCTGGGACATTTTCAAATGATTCATAACAAAAGGAACGTATCTGCCAAGATGCCTCAAAATAGTCAGATTCCCAGGTGTAATGCACGTTTTTGAAAATGTTTATAGATACTGACAGTTTTCCAGTCTTGGATAAGTGTCTAATCCATTTTGGAACAGCTTGTCCTAGTTTTCATTATTTCTGGCATAGAAGGGTAAATTGCTTGTCAGATTCATCATTTCCTCCTGCTGTATAAAATCACTTTTTTTTGAAAAATAATGTATGGAAATTACTTTCCACTCATAGCTTCCCTTAAACTTGCACTTGTTGAAAGCTTCCTTCTTTATGGAGACCAGTAAATCAGTACTTGAAAATGGAATAAATGGGCCTTTTTGCTTTCAATGATGCCTTTCCTAATGCAGTTATCTGTACAGTGTAAGCACCAAAAGGCGATATGTTACTGACAATATGTGTAGGGAATATTGTTAGCAGGTGGAAAGTAGAGGGAGAACAAGGCAAAGAAATGCTGCTTCTATGACACTGTTCCTTTATGAATTAAGTGCAGATTCAACTGCCCCAGGGGTGGATGAAGGAGTAATTACTGTAATTTAAGTCAGTGGGAGAAAAAGACTGTTAGAGGTCAGCAGGTGAATCCTGTTGAAGCCTGTCTGGATTCAAGGCTTTGTTTCACGATCTAGGTTTTTCAAACATTTGCATTTGTAGATCTTTCATGATTTTAGGACGCTCACCTATTAACAAAAACTACAATTCTTTTTTGGAAATTCAGTATTTCCAGTTTGGAAGTGGTGATTTCCATAACCTTCTCAGGAGTCCTTCAAGACCTTTCTCCTCAGTTATCTTGACTCAGGGAATAAAGTGAGGTCTCTACCTGCTTTTTTCCATCTGTATTTCACACAATCTTTTGATGTTTAACAATGTATGCAGCCCCTTGCTTGGTCAGTAAGAATGTACATCTAGAAAGCAAGGAGAGAGAAAAGGCTTTACTTGTCCCTGGTTCATCCTTTGAACTGAGGCAGAGTGCTAGCACCAAAGCAGAGAAAAGCAATGTAGCTGTGCTTGGAGGACTCACTGCAAGGAATAGTAACTTCTACTTAAAGTCAATAGTATTAAACACTCTCTAAGGTCCTAATGCCATCTGTTCACAGACCTTCCCAGATTGTTACTTTGTTGTTGAATTAATTTCTAAATGTCATTAAGCATTCTTCAAAAGTTAGATTTTTCATTTATGGATGTACTCATATCTCTGACACTTTTTGACAGGCTGTCCAATAAAAATATATCTATTAACAAGAAACTCATATCCTGAATATTTGCTGTTGAGTGACCATCCATGTATCTGATGGCTTTATATTTTTATTTATTAATTTTTGTAAATCATTCTCCATTGCAGCCCACAGTTTAAAATTTTTTTTCCACCTGCTTATTAGGTGTTCCTACATTGTCTGAAATGTGTTTTGTCTTTAATGATAAAACCAGCACATTTTCTGTTTCAGTATTGCAGATTTTCAGCTGAATGCTTTCAGTAAAGCCAGTAAATAAATCAGACTTCCCCACAATTTATCCTATTAAGAGATGGAGGAATGAAAGCTGCAAAATGGTCAATGTTCTTGCAGAAGATTGTTTACTTATAGTAAACAATCCATCTGGATATTTCTTGCCAACTGCTTCTTCTATTCAGTGGGCATAAAAATAATTTATTTGCATAGCATGTGTTTTTTAACTTGCAGAAATGCATGTAGTAAGTTGGTTTTAAAGTTGCTGTATATGTTGCTATAATTAATAAAACAGTTGCCAAACATACATACGCAAGTTCATAGTACAGTTGTCTTTGAACATGGAAATTGCTATGACAGCTGGGCTGATGGTAATTTATACAGCTTCTTGTGTTGTGACAGCTACACCTTAATATGTCTGTAATTGTAATGGTCCTGGTTGCAAGACCTTGTACATGGAGGAGTCAGTAATCTGTGCAAGACTTAATCTGCATAGGTGCTGTGCTGCACCATGGCCTCCATAGTCAGCCAGCTAATCCTTCCACCTTATACCAGGGGTGATGACAGCAAAAACTGATGTAATTGTTTACTGCTAAGAAAATCCTGTATAAGTGCTAGAGACTATAGTGCCCGTGAACCCCAGCATGAACAGGATCTGCACTGCAGGCCTGCCCTGACTGCAGACCCATCTGATGCTGCACAACGTGAGTTTCCCAGTTTCTGAAGGGATGCAAGATTATCTTTGCTGTCACATTTTCCTTCCCATATTAAGCTCTCATAAGTGGTATTTTAATCAATACCTTATAAAGTCAGAATGCCCTTCTACTGGGATTCATACTGAACACCTCTGTTGATTCCTTACAGCAAAAGAGTGAAGCAGTCTTCAACAGGCAGTGCTTAAATGTTGATAAATAGTCCAATGATATAATAAAAATTAAAAAGTGTATTAGCTTGGCAGGGACATCCTCAACCAGAGCAATTTGACTTACTCTTTCCTGAATACAAAAATGAATATTTTTGGTAGGGTTTGTGTTGTTTTTTTTTTGCTTTTATTCTTTTTACTTCTAACCTAAATGGATGTGGGCACTGTCTGATACTTGCTTTCTTTATAGCAATCTTCTGTATGGTTGATCACATGAATGTCTTTCACGTGTCTTTTTTCTCCTTCCTAATTTTTCATATCTACTTGCTATACTACTTGTGTTGCTGTATAAACACCTCATATCATGCTGTCTCTTCTCCAAAGTCAGAGAATACAATCGCACAGCTACCCCACAGTTGTATTCAAGGCTTGATTGGGAAAACCTTGAATCACAGAGTGCACTACATCATGCCCCCCTCAGTGGGAGCTTGATCTTCCACAGAGTCTGAAGGTGAACTAGAGTGTCTATGCAGCAGGCACAGCCATGGTGTGGAATAAATGTTTTGCTCCACTTCCCAAATATTAAGCCACAACATTTATAATCCTTTCCTATCTCGTGAATGGAGACAGCTTGGTCACCCAATGGCAATCTGGTTCAATTTTATGTCCAGATCCCATTTCAAACACCTGTTAAAAACAGAATATGGTCATTTTGAGAAAATGTTGAGTCCTCAATTTTTTTGTTGCTTAGCTACCATAGTTCTGCATGCACTAAAAATATCATATTGGGCGATGGACAGATCTGCAGAGTAGCTGCGACAAATTACAAAAATCACTGCAAATGATGGCAAAATTACAAAATGTGGCCACACTAGGCAGAGAACTAAAATAAACATAAAAGAGTGAAATTGTTTTTTCACAGTTATTTCTGAATCCAGGTTTATATTTCCATACTTGACAGTCTTTTTAAAGAATCAGATGATATTATTCAATCTAATTAATATGGCAGCATTTGATCTGTTGTTTACCTGCATTTGCAATAATCTGCAATTATTATAATGAAGTTTCTGTATTTGTTCAGCACTATTTCAGCAGCACTTTTCTTCTGATATAGTCAAAGGAAAGTGATTACCTGTGAGAGCAAATGCTGTTTCATACTGTTTATTACTGCAATTAATATAATTTTTTAGTAAGCCAAAATTTGAGAGGCAAGCTAGTTGAAAACTGATTTGGGGGAAAAAAAATAAAATAAAGTAAAAAAACCTATAAAACCAGATAACATTGTGGTGTTTCTTTTTCAGTTTATCTTGCTGGTTTTCTTACAAAATGTCATACTGTCTCTCAGGCTAGGAAGACAGCTGAAATTGTAAATTTATGGGTATTTCGGCCAATTCCTACTTATATCAATTAATTTTTTACCCTTACTCATAGGTTAGTTCTGCCATGTCTTCATGATCTGTTGCTTTCTCTTCTTTTTTATATGTCTGATAATCAAGTACAACTTGATTGTGTTACACCTCCTCAATTTGTATAGGCTTCTATATTCTTTACAAAGTTAATTCTCTGATTTAACTCAAAGTCAGTGAACTAAGATCACAAACGGGAACATTTCGTAGCACCAAAGTTTCATAGACATGTTGAGTAATAGCTAGAAAAGATTATCTTTGCAGAAAGTTGGGGCTTCTCTTCTCATGGAAAGTCTATAAACATGTAAATCCTTCTGTAAACCTGATTTGCACTGTAAAATGTGTGTTTGATGACAAAGAAAATAGTAGCATGCATTTTTCCTTTGCTCAGACTACAGCATTTTTATTTACTATTTTCCAACCACGGACTGATTTTGTTGCAATATTAAATTATTAAAGACAAAAAATCTTGTAGAGTCTTGTATTGTCTCCTTCTAGATGTCTTTGTCCCTATTTATGAAGCAATCTGAATACATCTTCTCATTTGTGAGTACATCATTTCTTATTTTTAGACTAGTGACTGATCTCAAAAAGCCAAGCATGTGAAATGGCAACATGAAAGCTGGAGTTAAATATTTGCCTTTCACTCTGCAAAGATAAAGATCTTAATCCATTTCCTTGTCAGAATTGAAATGAGGGGATTTGTCCTTGTGTGACCAAGTAATATTCTCATTGACTCCAGGTAACAAAGTTCAGTGCTATCTTGTTTTTTTAGCAAGTCAAGAGATATAAAAAATGTTAATTCCAAGCAAGATTAGGAATAAAGCTTTCATGTCAGCCCAGTATGCTGAAGTACTGATTCTTGATAATGCTGGATATGTGCATCACAGGGGATGCCATCTGGAGCTAGCATTTCCTTGAGTACTCCATGGAGAGGAGGGGTACGCTGACAACTCTCCACAGAAAGTGGTGCTTTGGGATTTGGTTTGGAAGCCACATCAAACCCTTAAAGCTATTTTCCTAGCAACCCTTCTAGAAGAAAACAGAGGAGGGAACTGATTTTGAGACTACACTATAGAACAAATGTTTTTCCATCTGTGTCAATCAGTTAACTGGGAGCACTGCAGGACAAGTTTCTTACAGGGCAGGGCTACTTCTCTGTACTCCTCTGTTGGGTTATTTACCCCATTCTAGAGTACACTGCGCTGTGAGATCTTACTTTTAATGTGTGGCTATTCCTTTATAATAAATAAACCACCACGACACGTATGTATCCTGGACATATCAATACTTACAATTATTTTAATCACTGTTATTTAAGTTTAGCTACATTTTTTTCTCAGTAATTCTAGGAAATCTTAAATATATTCATTATGAGCTAACAAAGTTTGAGATAGGTGTCCTAGCTTTCTGAAATGCTTTATCTGAAGGTACTATACTGCCAATACATTTGCACATTCCTATAAAAGTTATTTGGAGTTACTGGTACGTTCTCCATCTGAGAGAAGAAAATAAGAAACTAAGCCTATCTGAAGACACAGTAAATCTTGAGATATTATATTTCTTCCACTAATAATGTAGTGAAAACTACAAAGTAAATTGTAAATTCTACTCCCAGGATAAGCAAAGGGAAAGCTCCTGTATACCTCAGTGGTTGCCAGGTTTCACACATAATCTTGTTTGTCATGGCTTTCTCACTCCAAGGATTATTTATGTCCCATGTAGCCTCCCAATATTTTAACAAGTAAGACTTGCAATTTTTAAGAGGTTTTGTTAGGAAGTAATCACTCTAGGGTTTTTCCCCTCTCCCTTCTTTTTCTTATTCTTTTTTAAGAAAGAGACAGGACAGTTATTTATATCTTAAAAAAATTATAATTACACAACTTTTTTTTTCTGAGTCATTAAATATTCATAACCTATTGTAGTAATTTTTAATCATGCTTTTCACTGAAACTTGTGTAGATCTTGAGTTATACCACTATGGGAGAAAAAAGATCTTCACCAGGAACTCCAGTTCTGTCTGGTTTTCTAATGTCTAGTATCTTCTTCATCTTTATAAGAACATTATTCAATCAGAAATTTCGTGATGAAAGAATTTTTCTTTTCTTGGATGGTCCCCTAAAATTATTGGTTTTCCTAAGTGGTATTTATTTTCTTCAGTTAAGAATCATGCCAACTTTTAATGAGCCATCAAGGCAATATAAGTTACATTTCCTGACTGTACTTCCATATTTTCAGTCTGTTTCTAAGTCAAAGCAAATTAGTAGCACTTCAATGAAACCACTGAAAATATAACAATTTACATAAACTGGTATTTGGTATTTGAAAAACAAAACTCTTAAGTAATGATGTATGGATATAGAATGAGATAAGTTGTAAGAAGCAAAATACTGAACAGTCCATTCAACAAGTTAATTTATTTTTTAAATTTAGTAGCATCCTCCTTCCTGTACGTCATTTGATGCCATGCTTGTCCTCAAGGTACTGTGGTCTTTCTTTACCTCAGATTTAGAGGTACAGTTAACCACAAACGTGACCTGGGGTCCAGCTATATCTACGCAGCTAGCTCGGTCGCACCCGCCTATTACACGCTTACACCAGTATGGTGGACGATAATGGCATTTATTACAGGGAAACACCGCGTTATATAGCTTTGGTTTACAACATCACATCCGTCTGCTAGCGTCATAAATCAAATGCTACTGGCTACCTAACTGTTCCTGTCTTTCCGTACATCGCGAGATCTTCCGAGCGCCGGGCCTTAACTACAACAAGGTACCTTTTAAAAAATATTGAAGAGGGTCTGAATTTAAGTTTTCTCAAGACCTGCTTCATATGTGAAGCAAGAGGGAAGGAAGTGAAGGTGTTTATGTAAGTGATTAGTTAAAGTCTGTCATGAAACTTTTAGAGAAGGAAGCACAGTGTGACTATTTGACGAAGTGGAGAAGTGAGAAGAAAAAGGAAGCAGAGGAACTGGCCAGGAGGGCTGTAGTTAGGAGTGGGGTTCATCTTTCTGATAGAAATCAGTACAGACTTAACACTCTTATTTTCTGTTGCAACCTTTGTTGTGTAGCTGGTGTTTTTTTCCTTTTGGTAGTCACAACATTGTGTCATGACCTACCTCCTTCCCTGTTCTGAAGCAGCATATCAGGTGGAAAATGTCAAAGTTGTTATTTTCAGAAGCCAGAAATTATTTCAAAAGAAAAAAAAATCTTGCTGTATATATATATAAATAATAACATTACAAAATAAATATGTAAAGAAATACATATAAACAGATCACCATTTTACCACAGGCCTTATTCATCCACAGGCAGCAATGGTTTCCTTGTCCAACATCTCTGTTGATTATTTCAGCTTCCAGGGAGCTGTGATTGTAGCTGAAGTCAATTCTGCATAACGAGACCTATGCCTCCTTAATCCTTATCTCGAGCACTGCCAAGCACACCCATTAAAGTATGTGAAAATTCACAGACATAAATATCTATAACTAAAAATTCCAACACATATACATAAATTTTGCAATTCTATACTTTCACTTTTCTTTGTAAAAGCCTTGAAGTTCTTCAGACTTTTGATCTGACTTTGCTGAAATTTATTAAAATCATTCAAGGAAATATCCTTAAATTGAGAGAAAATATTAAGAGATTTGTTTACCATTAAGATAAAGTTAAGGAAAATTCCTAATAGGCAGCTAACCAAGTTCTCAAAAAACCTGAATCATTACAAAACAGTCAGGAAGAAGTAGCAAACTCTTCCCCAGTGGGCTATGTTTTGTTCTAACAACAACAAAAGGCACTTTAAAGTGTGCATAAAGGTATATATTTAGTGTAAACCTTAAAAACTGTCATTTAAGGTAAATCTGAAACATTGATTCTCCTACTGTAAATGCAGAAGTTAAACCTGTGCAATAGGTATATTGGCAAAAAAGCTACAGAAGACATGCTTAGTAATCACAGTAAGAATTTCTTTTTACCAAAATAAGAACTTAGTTAATGGAATCCATGTCAAAAGAAGTCATACATATGTTTCATAAGAGAAAAGGTCAGTAATTTACTATAGTTCTTCTCAATGGCTGTGAATGTCTCATTATAGAAGTCCAGAATAAATAAAAATCTCTGAATTTAGAACATAATTTGTCAATGTAACAGTCCTAAGTGGAGATTGTAAATGTGTCCTAGGGTAATGATGCCTGATTTTTATTATTTTTTCTTAAGGGGCATTGTCCTTTGCACACATACCTTATACAGGGGCTTTCTTCAGAAGAAGCATGCAATTATTATTTCCTCCAAGGGAATCTTCATTTATTTCCTGATCACAATGTAGGCCAGCAGAGTGGGCAGAAAAGCTGGGTGTCAAGATAAGTCAAAAAATCTTAAAAAAAAAATTAAAAATGGTAATACAATGTTATCTCTGGAAATGTTTTATAAAAAAAAAGACACATAGAATATGAAGCAGGATGTTAGACATTGTGATATAAAGTGGCAATTCTTTTTTCTGGTCAAAAGTTTAACTGACAATTATTCTTCACACCATATTCATGTCATCATGTTCTGTGTCTATGGATAATTCTTCACCCATTTCTGCAAGCCAGATATAAATATTTTTGAGATGCCACTCTACATAGAGTTTAGTATGCTAGGTTGATATAGAGACTATTCTAATATTCTCATTAATTATTCCTGAACAAATTCCTTTCTTCTTTTCCCTTTTTTTTTCTTGACATCTAAATGAGATTTTTTTATTATTATTTCATTTTTGGTATAACTTTTTGAAAACATAGAAGTGGGCAAAAGTATATCAGATTTCCTAAATTCAATTACTAAGTTGATTATTTCTACAGAGTGAACATTCTTGACCTTTAAAATTCAAGTTTGCACTTTTTAATATTACTTTTTGATTACTCTACTTTTGTGATGTATAATATAATTTCTCATGAAATAGGGAAATATGAAAATATTTTTGAGAAACTATAGGGGGGTTTTTTATGCTTCTTATATCCAACTATTTTAGATTAAGAGAAAAAAAAGAAAGAAAGACAAAGAAGGAATACTTCAAACGGACAAGAAAATGGAAAAAGAAATAAAGGGAAACAAAAAAATATTCATAAATATGATCTCTAATGTCATATTGCCATGAGCTTTTTAAAAAAAACTAAGGAATCAGGCAAATTACATATGAAGAAAAAAGTTGGTGCTGATTTCAAGAGTTAGGTGCCATTGTGTCTGATGTGGCTATATTTTATCCTTATTCTTTGGTGAAAACATTTTGTAGCATGTCTTTGTTGTGGTTCATCTCCAGTATGACATTAGCTTCAGGAGGTCTCATTTTCAAAGATATTATATATGAGAAATTGACATTGTGACATTTTCTTCACAATTTGTATCATTTTTATTATAAACAAAGTAGGTTCACATAAGGATGCTGAAGTTCAGATACTAATCCATCTGATGTAAGTTTTTTGCATAGATCAGTTTATGTGGGTAAAATGACATATGAGGCCTTGTTTTATATCCTTGCTGTCTTAAGAACACATTGATAAACAGATTTATTTTTAAATGATGTAGATTCTTTAAAATTTTATGAGGCAGGGGGTTATTTAAATTAATTCATTTTCTTTTGTTTTCTTTTATTGAGATAGCATGGGAAGAAGGTGAATTTATGTATTTCACTAATTTCAAAACGGTTGATGGCAGCAAGAATAAATCTTTCAGATGTTTTTCTTTTCGCTGCAAAGTTCAATCCTTTACATCAATGCACCTGCAAACAAACAGTTAAAATTACATTTTCAACCAAAAACAGATATGGAAGAAGAAACTCTTGTGGTATGAATTTCCATGTTCTTTCTTAGAAAGCATTCTTTCACTTTGAGGTCTTACTAATACACTGGCATCACAAGATGTTCAGAAGTTCAAGATGTTACCTCTCAAAATCCCCTGCTAAGCATTAATGTTGCCCAACAGAGTGAGTAGGAAGGATCAAATTGTTGATAGTAATCCTGCACCTTAAAACTTTACACACCGTACATTAAGACAAATGTACATGAATTTAAACTATATTCAAGCTGTGAGATTTACTGTGACCACATTAGTTGTCCTTGTATTTTCGGGATACAAGAAATATCTCTAGTATCTATACAAAATAATAGATACTAGATGTTGTTTTGACTGTTGTTATGAGGGCAAAACAATCTATTTGACTGCACATAACCAAGCATCTCCTTTATATTAGGTACTTGAAAGTACCCTGTGCTGAGGAAAATAGTTGTTAAAATACTATCTCATTGATAATATGAAAAAAAAAATTTGTAAATTCCTGTGTACTTTGAATCTGGTCCTGAAGATAATAGCACAGGAGTGTTTCTGGTTTAGGAAGAGGTTCTAAGTTCTATACCAACATTTTCTACATTCTATGTTGTCTTGGAAATGTCACCAAAGAAGGATAATTCAATTTCATGGAATTATTCCTAAAAAAATGCAGGTCAGAAAACTTTAGAAAGCTTCTGTAAGTATAGCTGTATGGTATTGGTTTTGTATATCTGCTGGAAGGAAAAAAAAACAACTTTTAAGAATCACTGAATGCTGTTGCACAGAAAAATTGTTGCTTGAAGACAGACAATTTAACCAACAGAGCTACAAGTGAAAAGGAAATGTCAAAAATAAAATAAAATAAAATTGATATAGCAGTGATTTGTAAGAGTCTGAAGAAAATTTACATTATAACTCATTTTTTTTCCCTCCTACTTCCTGCATAGGGATCTCCCAGAATAATTGCACTTCTCTGATAAAACCACTTCAGTTTTAATCAGTTCAGAAGCCCTGTTCCTAGATGCATAAATGAAGCACTTAGAAAACAACTTTCACAACAACTAATGTCTGTTGCCTTTAACAAATTACACACTTTTGAATTCCAAGATGTGAATGAAGATTTGCATAGAAGTTAGTCAGCAAATACCGGCTCAGGGACCATCCAGTACAATGAGTATAATTTCTGGCTAAACAAAGGACACTGATTCTTCCCCTATTATAATACGACAGTCAAAGATATTTCTTATCATAGATTTGAGGGGGGTGAGGAGGGCGGGTTGGTGTCATTTTTTGTTTGGTTGGGTTTTTTGTTTGTTTGTTTGTTTTTTTGTAACTGTGTGTCATTCATTTCACATCATTTGGATGTGAAAAACATCAGGCATGTGACAGAGGTTTAGAACAGGAAATGTATGAACAGTGAATATTGTTTTGAAGTGTTCCCTAAAAGTGTTAATATCAGGTATAGGCAAAGTGAGGTGTGGTCTAAATGGTATAAAATGCATAACCTTGATACAGAAGTTGAAGAGGGAACATCTTTTATGTTACGACAATTTAAACAAATCATTTTATCCTCTCAGATGAGTTAGTTCATAAGTGAGTATATGTGACATTGAGAACACCAAAGCACTTGCTTTTGTTGTGAGGATGGATGGGCTACAAAAACAACACTCAAAGGTTCAGGGACAAATACATGCATACTGTAGCCATTCACTAAAATGTCCCTGGCAAACATGAATAAATCTGAAAGTTTAGTATCTCAGTATCTCCTGCTCAGTACAGTACACTATTCTTAGGACTGAAAGTTTAAAAAGGTCTTAGAACTCGACATGTTCTTAATAATATTGAAGAGCAAAACAGCATTGCATTTTGAATATAGCAAATGCAGAGTAAAGATTATTGGTGTGGCAATACGAGTAGATAATTTTGCATTATCAAATTTTCTGGGTCTGTTAACTCTTTTGAGTTCACATTGGTAATATTAGGTGGAAAAATAAGAGTTAAAATAATAATATATGCCTTATGCCTTGAAGAAGCATGATAATTACATGTTCCTTTCACTAAGAATTAACATCAATAGCTGCAGAAAAGCTGCACTTTAAGTAATTTGGTGAAACAGATTTTTCTAATGGAAATTAGTGCATTTAAAAACAATACTGTTATATATTCAGATTTCATGAGATCTGTATTTAATGTGGCTAGTTCTTTTTGACTGTCTGGAGTTATTTGCAATGCCATTGTCTGGACCTGATGAAGCTTAGCCTTTCTAAATGTTTATCTTGTTATAATGCAATCTGACATCATCACAGTGGAAGAAGTTTTAATTTATTATTTAACTTATCAATTTATTCTACTGTAGGAAGTTTGAGATTATTGGAGAGGTATTGTTTTAATCAGCCCTACTTCCTGCTAAATTCACACTTTTCCACTGAAATTCAGTTGATTTTGTTTCAGTGAATGGCTGCTGTGAAATTGCCCTCAGAGCTTTATTTGAAGCCTCAACAGGTAAGTTGTTTTATTGTGAAAGTCATGCCTAGCATGTCTACTCTTTTCCTAGAGTTACATTGTTTAGGCAAAGTTTACATTTAGTTACCTGCTTAATACATTGTCTATTTAACAAGGGAAAAAAACCCAAAACATCTGACTGTGATTGATGGTGTAGCTGCCCCTTTTCTGTGACGGGGAAAATAAGCTGATTTGAAGCAGATATGGCTACATCATGGCACTTTTTTCTGCTGCTTCATTTGGGTAAGAAGGTTTTGCTTTCAAAACACTTATTCCCACAGTCTCCTATCTACCCACCACTGTTGTCATTGCTTTCTTCTTTTTCACTTTGAAGTTACTTTACAGACATTACTCTGTACTGGCCTACATTAAAGAGAAGGTTTTTTAGTAATTCCTATTATGTGTTCTCTAAGTCCAAACAACAGTTTTAAAAATAAGAGCCTCTGGTGAAGACTGAATAGTGTCATTCACCCTTCAGCTTCACTTATTCTCTGTATTGTGACATTTTGCTCTAGCCTCTGTTCCCCTTGTGTTGATTTCCCTGGTATTCTTGGCTCGGCATTAGCTTAACAGAGACCACAGGCACACTGAGGGAGCACAGAATTTGTCCAGAAGCTGATGTACCAGTTTACATTTATTTGATAATGTGGTTTTCTAGAAGAAAAGAATCTTGCAAGGGCAAACTTACATGCTTCTGTCTTCATAAGCTGCAGAAATAAAATAATGAAGTGAGTACATTCAAACTAGTCAAGCCTACTTTCTTTTGCACTCCCATATCTAAAGGACATAAACACCTTTCACAAATATTTCTGGAAGATGATCAAAACTACTTCAGCAACTTCTATTTAAGGATAGAATAAACTGGCAAAATTTCTTTAGTCTTTATGAAGAGAGTGATTGAGTTACAGTGAGTGGTGCACAAAGGGATGAAGAAACAGTAATTTGTCATTTCTTATATAGAATAAATGGGCACCCAAAGAAATTGTTGGGTTACAGCAGTAGAAAAAAAAAAATCAGACTGTACGAATTCATATCCTTCTCATGGAGTGTTACTGTGCTCAAAATTACAAATCAATTAGAAAATATATAAATTGATTAGAAAAGAAATTGTAAGGTCCAGTGGTAGATAGTCCACATGCAATTGTTGACCTGGACATCTTTAAAATGATGACTTTTAGAGAGTGTGTGAGGGAAATTTAAAAGCTAAGGAGTCATATACCTATAATGTAGTTAAACATTTGCTATGAGCTACTGCTGTAAAAAAGTGAATACTTTTGTGCATCACTGGTATGATTCAGCATGAATGTTTTTATACTCACTACGACACAGATTTAACTGTTGGTTGCCCATTGAGATGAGTTTGGCATTAGGTGTGTTGCATTATAACTTAAAATTCCTCTTAATGACTTAGGGGAGTTCCTGTCTTTTACAAAAGTGGGATTATTTGCCAAAATAAGAATGGATTTAATATCCACAGAACTAATTAGAATAAAATAGAATAGCTTTTATAGACTTTTCTAGTCAGAGCATGTAGTTCTCCAAAGTGTATCACAGAGTAATTGCATAGATATGAGCAGTGTAATAATTGTGTTAGCATGTGGTGCTACCATGAAGCCCTCTGTGCCACATATACTTGCACTGTGGATGGGCATCCTGGCCAAGATCCTCAAATGGACACTTTTTTCTTTCTTTCTTTCTAATTGAGAAATAAAGACCCTTTACCTTCCCTTCCTTTAGTTATTAAATTTAGCCTGAAATACTTTCAGTGGTGTGCTCCTGAAATTATGCTCCAGTTCAACCCTGTCTCTAGAGTTCAACCATTTTTTTCAAATGTGTATTAACTCATGAAAGTTACCATACTGAAGCTATAGACTGTATAGGAATTAGTAGGTAAAGAATCAGTTTTGTCAAAAGACATGACTGCCTCAAGAGTGATGTGGCAGATAACAAAACAAGTAAATATGATTGAATCCTGCTAATTATTGCAGCCAGTGCTTGGAAAAACAGGTTACACAACCATGACAGAAATGGTTTCACACAGAATCACAGAATCACAGAATCACAGAATCCTAGGGGTTGGAAGGGACCTCGAAAGATCATCTAGTCCAACCCCCCCTGCTAGAGCAGGGCCACCTAGAGTACATCACATAGGAACATGTCCAGGCGGGTTTTGAATGTCTCCAGTGAAGGAGACTCCACGACCCCCCTGGGCAGCCTGTTCCAGGGCTCTGTCACCCTTACAGTAAAAAAATTTTT